>CAUYON010106897.1:0-26100 GCA_963573935.1 Arctocebus calabarensis
TGATCTTTGCAAAAAACCAACTTTTTGATTTATTGATCTGTTGTATAATTCTTTTGTTTTCAATTTCATTTAATTCTGCTCTCATTTTGGTTATTTCTTTTCTTCAGCTGGGTTTGGGATTGGAATGTGCTGCTTTTTCCAGTTGTTTAAGATGTCCCATTAATTTGTTAACTTCTCTTTCTGTTCTCTTGAGGAATGTTTATAGTGCTATGAATTTCCCTCTGAGGACTGCCTTTGCAGTATCCCAGAGGTTCTGATAATTTGTGTCTTCATTGTCATTTTGTTCCAAAAATTTGGAAATTTCCTGCTTAATCTCATCAATGACCCGTCTGTCCTTCAGCATGAGGTTGTTTAGCTTCCATGTTTTTGTTTGCGTATGCAGATTCTTGATGTTATTCAGTTCAACTTTTATTCCATGATGATCTGAGAAGATGCAAGGAATAATTTTTATTTTTTTTAATTTGCTGAGGTTAGACTTGTGACCTAAGATGTGGTCAATTTTGGAGTATGATCCATGGGCTGATGAGAAGAATGTGTATTCAGTTTTGTTGGGATGAAATGTTCTGTAGAGGTCTGTTAAATCCAAATGTTGGATGGTTAAGTTTAAATCTAAAATTTCTTTGCTTAGCTTCTTTTTGGAGGATCTGTCCAACACTGTTAAAGGAGTGTTAAAATCTCTGACTACTACGGTGGTGGAGGAGATCAAGTTGCTCATTTCTGTTAGAGTTTCTCTTATAAATAGATGCACATTCTGGTTGGGTGCATAAATATTAGTGTTTGAAACCTTATCGTTTTGAGTATTACCTTACAAATATTAAATGTCCATCTTTATCTTTACTTACTCTGCTTGGTTTAAAGCCTAGTGTATCTGCGAATAAGATTGAAACACCTGCTTTTTTCTGCTTTCCATTTGCCTGGAATATAGATGACCAGCACTTCACCTTGAGTCTATATTTATCTTTTAAGGTAAGATGAGATTCTTGTATACAGAACATATATGGTCTGAGTTTTTATATCCAGTAAGCCAACCTGTGCCTCTTTAGAGGACAATTTAAACCATTCACATTAATTGAAATTAATAATAAGCCTTTCTCAAAAGAGAAATGGGTATTTTTTATCCTTTCAGCATTGTGGAGTTTAGAATTTGATCGAAAGTTTCTGAGTGAGTTTACTTTTGTGGTGGAGGTTTGCGCTGGTCATTATGGAGGATAGGTCTGAGAATATCCTGGTTGATTTTGTAGCCAGATACACTGCTGTATTCCTTGATCACTTCTAAAAGTTTTATAGTCGAATCCTTGGTGTTTTCCAGATATACAATTATATCATCTGTGAAGAGTGAAAGTTTGATCTCTTCTGACCCTACGTGGATACCTTTGATCCACGCTTTTTCTTCCCTAATTGCAATGGCTAAAACTGAGAGCTGGTTTAGTTATGGAAAATTTCTTCAACATATGGATGTCTTTAAAGTATTTAATTTCTCCATCATAAATGAAACTCAGTTTGGCTGGATATAGGATCCTAAGTTGGAAGCTATTTTGTTTTAGGAGGTTAAAAGTGGATGAACATTCCTTCTAGCTTGAAAGGTTTGAGCAGAGAGATCTCCAGTTATTCTAATATTCTTCCCCTTGTAGGTAATGGTTTTCTTGCATCTGGCTGCTTTCAGAATCTTCTCCTTCATAGTAACTTTAGTGAAGTTGACTATGATGTGCCTGGGGGATGTCTTATTTGAGTTGAGTCCTGCTGGAGTTCTGAAATTGTCTGCTATCTGAATTTCAGAGTCTCTAGGCATGTCTGGAAAATTCTCTTTCATAATCTCAAGAAGAGGAGAATCTGTGTCTTGTGAAGCCAGTTCGTCACTTTCAAGTATTCCTATAAGACCACTATTGGTTTTCTTCAAGTTATCCCAGAGTTCTCTGAGGGAATGATCCGTTTTTGCCTTCCATTTCTCTTCCTCTTTGAGCATTTGGGAGCATTTGAAAGCTGTCTCTTCAGTGTCAGAAATCCTTTCTTCTGCTTGCTCTATTCTGTTACCGAGGGCTTCTCCTGTATTTCTCAGATCTTCTTGTCTCAATGTGTCAAAATCTTTGATCATTTTGTCTTTGAATTGGTTGAATTCTTGAGACATCTTCTGAATTAATCCTATAATTCCTACCTCCATCTTTACTTCCATTTTGTTGATCTTGTTTGCAATCCAAATTCTAAATTCAATTTCAGACATCTCAGCTATCTGTTTGTGGATGGGATACTCTGGATTGGGTGATTTGTCATTCCTTGGGGTAGTTGAACTGTTTTGTTTATTCATGTTGCCAGAGTTTTTCTGCTGATTCCACCCCATGGTTGTTTTTCAGCATTTAACTAGATGATGAGGTCAGGTGAAATTGGACTGGAAACTTCAACGGTTCTGCTTGACCAGCCCTTCACCTAGGAACTGGATCTGGTGACTGCAGCTTTTCCTCTACAATTTTGCAAAATACTTGTACAGTATTACAATCTGTGACTCTAGATGCCTGCTTGGTGTAGTGGCGGTAGGTAAGTCTATCCTGCATTCGGCTGATCTCTGTCTAATCCTAGTATATCAGTAACCCTGGGTTGCAGTCTCAGCTTTGGTGAAATACAAGCAACTAGCAAAACTCTTCCCCCACCGGTAATATCTGGAAGAGAACAATCAAACCTTCCCACTACAGAAATACCTGGGACCCACCTTGTAGGGTCCCCATATAATTTGTCTAGTTCAAGAGTTCCATAACAATTTTCCCTGACAGCCCCCTAGTCTCCAGCTGGAGAGTTCAAGAGGACTCCAGCAACTAAATGTTGGGGGTCTATTGGCAACTTGAGTGTGATTTGAGCATCTTTGGTGCTCTGAGGAGTCAGAAATGCCCATCCAGTAGGATGTTTAGAGCCAGGGGGTTGATGCCTCTTACCTCACCTTGGTCGTTCTTCACCACCAGACTCTGATCACTCCAGTCCCTGATAGTCTCTCTGGCAGTCTCTGTTAACCCAGTCTCTGTAGCCCTGCTCTGTCCAATAAGCAAATGTGCTAGGGCTATGTGCCTGCCCAAGGCAAAGTGAGGTCATTGCTTCCTCCTCATGGATACCACAGACAACAACCATCCAGTAGGGGAGGCTGGGGTCTGCCTGCCTCAGATGCTCAATGGCAGCTGAAGAAAGTTCCACCTGAACTCAGTCCATACCTGAGGATATCTAGTCAGCAAAAGAATTTGTCCCTTGGCCATTGCACCTTTGTTGCCGCTTTTCTGCAGTACTGGAATCCCTATAGGGTGAGGTCTGGTTCCCTCTGGAATGCCACAGAGTTGGGGAGATGACTCTCCAGAGTTAGACCCCAGAGGGATCACTCTACTAATGCTGATGTTGGGTCGGAGGTGCCTCCTCTCAGGTTTGTGCACCTCAGCAGCTTCCAAGCCACCACCCACAGTGCAGGAACCCAAGCCTCTGTCTGCTGCTGAGACATTCTTTTTCTTTAGGCCAGGTCAGTCACCTTTCCCTCTATGTCTTCCTATACAGTTACTGGATTCACAGGTACAGCACAGCTGTACAGCCACCATCTATGCAATGCCCGGTCCTAGCTAAGAAATGCAGACAATCTGGATTCTGAAGGAGTTTGACTTCTAGACTGCCAGGCCAGGGGTGGGAGTGTAGACTGAAGGATCAAGGTGGCAAGGAAGACATTTGTTCAAATTTCCTACCAGACAAGGGAGTTCCTAGACTCTCAGTAGGGGTTCTCTTGAGAAGGAGTCCCAACTTCCTAATTCCCTGCAGTGGGGTGAGGAAGGAGAACCTCAGTTTATTGCTAACCAGTAGAGATCACACAGTAAGCAAGCAGCTCTCTTAGGGCAAGGGATGGCCACACAACCTCTTTGGGATGAGATCTGTACTGAAAATAGTTTGTTTGGGTCAAAGCTTGCCTCAGCAGGGAAGAGGAACAATTATCTATCTCATCTCTCAGTTCAGCTCCCCTCCTTCAGCTTAGTTTGGTTCTTTCTGGCTGTTATCTCTCACTCTGGACTGGAGACTCAGTTGGGAGCTGGCTCAAATCAGCCATCGTACCCTGTTATCCCTTGTTCTTGTTGGATGTGAAAATTGGAGTTAGGGAAAATAGCCAACCTGAGGATTTAGCAGAACGCCAATCACATTGAGACCAAATGAACTAAAAAAAAGATAAAAAGGCTACCAGACACACAAGTCCACAGATGCATGCATAGTCAGAAAGGCAAAGACATACAGACAAAACAAACAAACAAACAAATAAAACAAAAAAAACTACAATAAAAATAATAATTGGAAAACAATTAAAAAAAAAAGAAAAACCTCTAAAAAGTCTGATGTCAGCACTCTCAGAAACTATAGAGAAGAAGAGGAAGAGAGAAAGAAAATAAAGGTAAAAAAGTATTGTTTGTAAGAGAATTAAAAAAGAAGAAAGGAGGAAGAAAAATAAAATTAAAAATAAAATAAAAAATAAAATATTTAACAATAGCTCCTCCTAGAAAAGGATGGGAAAAAAGAAAGAGAAAGGCACCAACCTCAAAAACATTAATCTTGTGTATATATAGCAATACACATCTATACACATGAGGTAGATGTCAACTTAAATAGGAATAAATTTATAATGCAATATACTTTCTGGACACCAGGTGGCGCTGTGAGTAGTTCCCAGGCTTCTATCTGATTCACAGTTTATAATGTTACCATGGTAACCACTCTACCTGGCCAGTCGCCATTTTTGGAGTTTCTTTAAAAGTTTGTTTCCTAAATATTGCCCCACCTCAGACAGTACACCTATCCGACCTCCAAACTCGGTGCAGGAGTCCATGCTTTGCAAATCTTTCCACTCTGCTCCCACATTCTCCTCGAACTGGCAACTGCAATCGGCTGTGGGGGAGGGGCTGGCTGCTGCTGCTCTGGCCATGACCACTGCTGCTCCTGTAGCTGCAGTGGGTGGGGATCTCCTCCCCAATTGCAGAGACTCAGAGTCTCTCCATTGAGCCCTAGTTCCCCACGCAGCCTGAACAGTCAGACCTCACCAGTATTCCCCACCAGAGATGGTACAGACCATTCAATTTCTCCTGCTGTTCTGGGAAATGGTGTCCACCATTTTGGACATTTCAAAATATCTATTTCCCAGGCGGATCCCCTCCCCTCAATTTTCCCTTGGGCTGCCCAGCCCTCCATGGCTCTGAGGTGCACCCCTCTCTGGACTTAGGAATCCTCAGGTCACTGAAATTTTCCTCAACTAGATTTTGTGAATTGTGAACTGCCTGTCCCCCGTGAAGGAGGGGCTGGGCAGGGGAAAAACTCCATAGCAAGGTCTGTGGCACCTCAAACACAGTAATCCACCAATTCACCACGCATCTTCAGCTGTCTATCCACTCCAATAATCCATGTACGGAAAGATCTAGAGCCCCCTCCCTCTCACCTGATGCCTAGAGAGAGATGGGCTACACGTCTGTCCCAAACGCCATCTTGCTCCACCCCCCCTTTTTCTTCTGTTCTTGAGATACTTTGCTAAGAAGAATATGTTCCAGCTCCACCCATGTAAACATGAAAGAGGTAAAGTCTCCATCTTTCTTTAAGGCTGCATAGTATTCCATGGTATACGTGTACCACAATTTATTAATCCATTCATGGATCGATGGGCATGGACCTGGTCTTGATGGCCGCATAAAGGAACCAGGCGAGGTATGGATTAGAAGTACAAGCTTGTAGGAGATGGGCTAACCATGATTGCAGGATAGCCCCAAGTAACCTCCGCAGTAGCCTTTTATTGAGACAGCACAAGACAGGTGAGGGGAGTATTAGATAATGACTACGTGCCCAAGGATCACCCTGGGCTTGGGTTCTCTCTCTGCAAGAAGGACCTGCAGATGAATTGCCCGAGGGCCACCCCCCAGCTGCAAATCATCTTGCTCAGAAGTCATGTGGCTCTTAGCGTCCTCTACACATAGCAATCTTAGTGTGATGTGGTCTCTAAAACAGCAAATGGAGGACCAATAAAACACCACACACACACACCCTGTGGAAATGTGGGGACCTAGGATTAGGGAGACTTAAGTTCAAAACCTATCTTATTAGTGCATGAACCTAAATTTTTAATCTCCATGAAATCAGTTTCCTCATCTCTACAAATGGGGGCAATAATATGAACGCTACCATGTTATTTTAAGATCTGAATACTAAAATGAATGAATACTTCATTCATTTATTTATGAATAAAGCACCTAAAATAATACTTATAACATTAATAAATGTTCATTTTATTCCTTCTTTTTTTCTCCATACTACCTACAAAATAGGTATTCTCCCACTGATAATATCCATTTATTCATTCTTTTATCACAGACATGCTCAGTTTTGTTCACAAAATAAACATAATTTTGTCCTAAACCAAAAACCAGAAGTTGGCAAACTATATGAGGTCTGAAAAATAAGTTTGCAAACTTGTCTTTTAAAATGTCCTACATACCTCATTGCTTAAGGTCACTAGGGTCATCTTTGAAATACTCCCCTTGGGGAGCTATGCACCCACACTAGTACCTAGTCCACTCTTCAAAGCATTTTGGAACTCTTTTTCTGGAATGGCCATCAGAGTTTTCATCATATTACCCTTGGTGTCCTAAATGTCATCAGAATGTCCTCCTTTCAACATTTTCTTTATCTTTTGGTAAAGAAAAAAGTCACTAGGAGCCACATTTGGTAAGTAGGGAGGATTTTCCAAAATATATTTGTTTACTAGCTAAAACTCCCTCACAGATGGTGTCATATGAGCTAGTGCATTGCCATGATGCAAGAGCCCATTTTTTGCACACACCTTTCTCATGCCAAGATTTTCAGTTTTTTCCTAAATGTTTCACTACTAAAATGTTGTTCTGCTATGCTTCTCACAGTCAGTCAATGATCTGACACACAATTTGATGAATTTTTATAAAGTTTCTGTCAGTTTTGTGCATGGTGGCAAGTTCATAAACTTAATTGTCAGACTTTGTATTTCACAGCCCAAACCTAGCTGACTACCCTGTGTTTGGGAATAATCTCATTTGAACACAGATACTCCTATTTCTTTTCAGATTGCCTTTAACTGCTTTCACACTATAGCAACAGATTTGATCATTTGGAACAAACACCTTATGTATCAGTTGTCTATTGCTGCTGTAACAAATTATCACAAACTTGGTGGTATAAAACCAAATTTTATAAACATTCAATATCTTATAGTTCTATACATTAACAGTTTGACACAAGTTGCATTAAGCTAAAATTAAGGTATCACCATGACTATATTTCTTTCTGGAAGTTCTGGAGGGGACTCAATTTTCTAACCTACACCAGCTTCTATAGGCTGCTCTTCATTAACTCAGTAACATCCTTTCCCCACCCTCAAAGCCAGCAACAGCAGGTTGAAGCTTTTTCACACCTCACATTACTTCACTCTGATCTTCTCTTCTGCCACCTTCTTCTACTTTTATGAATCCTTTTGATTACATGGGTCCCATTCAAATAATCCAGGATAACCTCCTTATTGTAAAGTAAACTTAACAGCAACCTTAATTCCATCTTCAATCTTAATATTTTTCCCATGTAATATAACATATTCCCAGGTTCTGGGGATTAGAACATACATATTCTTGGAAGGTCATTATTCTGTTTACCCTGTAACCCACAAAGGCTACATTATTTGCTATCATTCCTTAGAGAAAAAGTTCTCCAATTCATGTCCTAATCCTAAATGTGACCCAAGTATATGTACCTAAGAAAGCATATAAAGACAAAATAAAATTTCTGGGATATTCTGAATATAACATATTACTCATAAAAATAAGGATAATTTTCATAACCACATATTATCAGATGCCTGGAATAAAAAGATGAGCAAAATAATGCTCCTGACTCCACTTGTAGATAAAGAGAACTATCTCATAAAAAACAGTAGTGCATAAAAGTTAAGAGTAAGGACTTGGGAGTAAAATGAACCCATATTTGAATGACAGCTCTTTCACTTACAACCTAGGTGACCTTTTGTAAGTTAGCCTGTGTCTCACTTTCTTTACCTATTCAAATAATGCTTACTTCATACAGTTAGTGTGAAAATTAAATACATATAAGATGCTTAATATAGTCTCTGGGAGATAGTAAGTTCTCAAAAAATCTTAGTTGTAAATGTGATAAGAAAGGTTCCTACTGGACTTAAGGAAATTGTTCTATTGCTCAACTTAAAGATACTTAAAGAGATGTTTTAACAAGCTCAAAGAATATGGCTGAATTATCTTCTTAAACTTAGCATTCTTAACTCCCTACAAGAAATAGCAAGCAATGTTGCTAAAAGCAAGAACTAATTCTCCTTCTCAACATTGTTTAAAGTTCAGCCAGCAACGGACCTCACCATTCCATCTGTGCCAGCTCACAATTAAAGGGGAATTTGTATTACTTGCTTGGACTGACCAATGAATAAAGGACTGAAGCTTTGGATAACTGAAGAAACCTTTCAGCTATTCAGATATTCTAAACTGAGATCACTGAAGGGACCAGGTCAGGACCTAGAAATCTATACACATAACTACCCTTACATCCCCAAAAAAAGGAGCCCTTGCTCTGGGCCTCAAGCATTGCAAACAAAAAAAGACAAATTCTTTTTCTTTCTGCCCCCACAAGGAGGATTTTTCTTTATATTTTAGTAACCCATTGCGCAAACAGGGATTGTAGAAGAGGATCATAAAAGCCAAATCCCTTTTCTCCGTCCACCCCTGCTTTTACACCAGAAGATGTGGGATTGAGAGTTGACATAGAAACAGAGAAAATCACCACCTCTTATCTGGGGAACCAAAGGAGCAGCTTCTTTTGTTTAGATTTGACTACCCCAAATTGACCCAAAGTGAGTATCTAGCAGGTCAGATGTCCCTGATAACAGCTCTCCCCTATCCCTTCTGGTCAACAGTGTAGTTTGAGAAAGTACTTATAACTGCCCATAATTCCTGAGCTGGAAAAGTGATGTGTTGAAACTATTCACCTCAACCTCTGGAGCATTTGACTATTCCAGTCACTGCTCAGGTACATATTTCAACCTGCCTTCTCCAGCATGTCTAAGGCTTACACCGGACAGGGTTGGCCTGGGGGAGAAGGTAGCACCTTTAATTTACAAGTTTCATGAACCTAAGCACTTGCTATAGGCCCCAGGTGGTAACCTGAGGCAGGCTGCAGATAGAGTTTGACTTACAGCTTTTGAATATTCAGACATATGGCATGTGGGCCTTCATTTTTACTCTTGCCCTGCAAATGTTAAAGAAGGGTCACTTGTCACCTTCAAATCAGAGCATTCATCTCTGAGTTCCTTTTCTTGGTTGCACTGTTAGGGATGGACTCTGGACCACCAGTGACTGCATTTCCGAAACAAGGAGGAGGAAATGACTGTGAGATCCTGATGCTTTTCCCCGCACAACATGAGCCAAAGCATTCTATTATTTAAAAGGAGTGAATCTCCTCCTGGTTAGGTGACAGATTAGGATTATTACTTTTGCTTTAAGTGAGCCTGGAAGATTAAATATGAATCTATATTATCTGGGTGGGAAAAAATAAGTCAATTACTAAGAGCAAAATCTAATTTGATAAAGCTAGGCCACAAATATATACTGAAAAAAAAATAAATAGCTGAATTTCTATGACCAAAAAATGTGTTATTTTGTTTTGGAATCCAAGTAAGTTTTAGGAGAAGAACCAAAAGATATGTATATATCAAGCATAAAAACAAATGTTTGTCCACATTAAAGGTGAGGAGTAGGGAAACAAGGAGACAAGAATCAATATGCTTGAAATTAAAAGCTGCCCTGAAGTTTCTGTTAAGTCTTCAGCTATCAATTTATTGCTTGATCACTACTGCCAAATCTAGTCAGTTTAACTGGAAAAATTAGCCCTGAGAAGCTCTTCTCTGCAAAGCATCCTGCTGACAATAAGGTAAAGAATACCTGGAGCTGCAACTGCTTTAGTGGGTTCAGGAAGGCAGATCAGTGTGAAATCACATATGAGATGTCACAGAAAATTGACATCCAGGAGATTGTAGACAGAGACTAAATTGGCTCACTCCTTGGGCCTAACGATGGAGTCTATCAACAAAAATAGAGCACTTTAAGAGTAAATGGGAATTTGAGAATTTTTTTTTCAAAAAAATTTCATACTATAAAGATACATTTAATTGCCCTGTTAGTTTTTTGGGTTTTTTTTTGTTTTGTTTTGTTTTTGCAATTTTTGGCCAAGGCTGGGCCTGAACCCACCACCTCTGGCATATGGGGCTGGCACCCTACTCCTTTGAGCCACAGGCACTGTCCTGCCCTGTTAGTTTTTATAAAAATATTATTTTGAATTAGACTATCTATTTTGCTTAGATTTTGTTTAATTCAGCAAACACTTTCTTAAATAGCAACCCAGTGGCTAATTAAAGTGCTGCACTCCACAGTTTCAGAAACATGAGTAATATATAAGCCCCTGCCTGCAAGAAATTTATAGTCTAGTAAGAAGGGAAGCAGACAAGTCCTTGAGCGATCAGAGAGGGAACTGTAAAAGTAAGATCATCCAAAGTAAGGTCATCTACCTGAGTCTGAGTTCTTGTCATATAAATAGAAATTAATCCATGCTTGAACTCAATCCATGCTTGTGTGCTAGGGTAAACTGATGAGCCCTCATCTCTCCAGCTGATCCACAAGCTTTTATCAGAAGATGTAGAATCAAAAAAAGTAATCAGGTCCAGAAAATTCAAGCTGATATACCGCATCTCTCTTAAGGTAGCAAAGATAACATCCACTAGCAGTCAGCAAGGAGGGGCAAAATAAGCCAAATGATTTTCAGCTCAGTAACCAGGGAGTCTATAATTCATAAAGTCAAGGACAAAAAAAAAAAACCCTGCTAATGGGAGAAATATACTTTCTTCAATATAAGATTATGCTGCAAAAACTCTAAAAAAGAATAATACATATATTTACAGGTCTATTTCCTTTACAGATGACTCTGTAAGAGAAGTCAGGTCAAGGTACAGTCCTTATTCAGAAGGCCAGACTTCACTTCCTTTTAGAAGCCCCTTTTCAATAAGTGTTCAGTTGTGGCCTGTAGTGTTGCTCAAATTTGCAAACTTCAAGAAAATAAAAATTTACAAGACCCAGTGTGCTACACTTCATCTTTTGCATATTGTAAACAGAGTTTTCTGAGGAAGAAGGATGGGATCACAAGCCTAAGATACTTGAAAGGTGACTCTGAACAACACGGGTGCCCTGAGTGGGGAGTCAGTTTAGGGGTAACTATGCTCACAAAGGCACACACCTAGAGGGGTTCCCTTGGGCAGTAGGAGTGATGACTGTGTTCTTGGGAATTTTTCATTCTTTATCCCCACCTTCACTATAATGTATTTCTCTTTTTTTTTTATTGTTTTTATTTGTATATATTTGTGGGGTGCAAATGAAATTGTGCTAAATTGGTATGTTGCCTTATGGTGAAGTCAAGGCGTTCAGTGCATCCATCACTGGAGAAATTTGCATTGTACTTAACAAGCAAAGCCCAAATTACTACCCTTTCAAGTCTCCACTGTCCATAGTTCCACACTCTGCTTCTTCCATGTATACATGTTATTTAGCTCCCACTTATAAATGAGGCCATGTAGTACTTGTCTTTCTGTTGAAAGACAAATGAACAATTGAACAAATGAACAATAGAATTGTTCAGTGAACAATCTGCATTGTTTCACTTAAAATAATGGCCTCCAGATCCATGCATGTTGCTGCAAAAGTCGTGTTTTCACGGAAAGTCATGGTTTTTCATGGATGAATATTATTCCGTAGTAGAGATACATATGTGTGTGTATATATACATGTATGCATACCATATATACCACATTTTCTTTTTTCTTTCTTTCTTTCTTTTTTTTTTTGTAGAGATAGAGACTCACTTTATCACCCTCAATAGAGTGCCATCACACAACTCACAGCAACCTCCAACTCCCAGGCCTAAGCGATTCTCTTGCCTTAGCCTCCTGAGTAGCTGGAACTACAGGCACCCATCACAGCTACATTTTTGTTGCAGTTTGGCTGGGGGTGTGTCTGAACTCACCACCCTCGGTATATGGGGCAGGCGCTCTACCCACTGAGCCACAGGCACAGCCCCACATTTTCTTTATCCAGTCCTCCACTGATGGACAGTTGGTTCATCTGTATCTTTTCTATTGTGAACAGTGTTACAAGAAACATATAAATGCAAATATCTTATTAATATGTTGATTTATTTTCCTTGGGGTAAATATCTAGTAGTGGAAATGCTAGATCATAGGGTAGTTCTATTTTTAATTCTTTGAGAAGTTTCCATACTGTTTTCCATAGAGGTTGCACTAATTTATAATATATTCCCAACAGTACATAATAGTTCCCTTTTCTCCAATTTTCTCCAAAGTTTTTTTTTCTTTTTCATAATAGCCATTGTGATGGGTATAAAATATCTCACTGTGGTTTAATCTGCATTTCTCTGATGATTAGTGATGTTGAAAATTTCATATGCTTCTTGACCATTTTTTGGCCTTTATTTGAAAAATGTTTATGTCCTTAGCCCACTTTTTAAATGAGTTATTTGGGGGGTTTTGTTGTTGAGTTTTTCAAGTTCCTTGTAAATTCTAGATTTCAGTCCCTTGTCAAGTTTATAATTTGCAAATAGTTTGTCCCATTCTACAGGTTGTCTGTTCACTCTGTTTATTATTTATTTTGCTTTGCAGAAGTTTTAAACTTAATTACGTCCCACTTGTCTATATTCAATTTTGTTTTCTGGCTTTGAGGTCATAGTCATGAATTCTTAGACCAATGTCCATAGAGTTTTCCCTAGGTTTTCATCTAGTATTTTTGTAGTTTCAGGTCTTATATTCAAATCTTTAATCTATCTTGAGTTGATTTTTATATGTGATGAGAGATAGGGATCCAGTTTCATTCTTCTGCATATGCAATCCAGTTTTCCCAGCACCATTTAATCAAAGTGAAAGGTGTCCTTTCCCCAGTGTATGTTCTTATTGACTTTATCAAAGATCAGTTGGTTGAAAGCATGTGATTTTATTTGGGGGTTCTCTACCTGTCCAATTGATCTATGTGTCTGTTTTTGAGCCAGTATTATGCTGTTTTGGTTACTACAGCCTGGTAGTACCTATAATCTGAAATCAGTCAACGTGATGCCTCCAGGTATATTTTTGCTCAAGAGCAGCTTTAGCTCTTCAAGCTCTGGTTCCATATGAACTTTAGAATTTTTTTTCCTAATTCTGTGAAAAATGATATTGGTATTTTGATATAGATTGCATTGAGCCTATAAATTCCTTTAGGCAGTATGATCACTTTAACTATATTAATTCTCCCAATCCATGAGCATGAAATATCCATTTATTGATGTCATTTACTATTTCTTTTACCAGTTTTGTAGTTTTCTTTGGAGATGTCTTTCACCTCCTTGGTTAGATACATTCCTAGGCTTGGGTTTTGGTGGGAGGAAGGGGATGAGGATTGCCCTCTTGTTTGGTTCTCAGCTGGGTCATTACTGGTGTAGTAAAATCCTCCTGATTTCTGTAGGTTTATTTTGTATCCTGAAACCTTACTGAATTCAATTATCAAATCTCAGTGGGTTTTAGTAAAGTCTTTAGGACTCTCTAGATATAAGATCATATCATCAGCAAAGAGGCAACTTGACAAGCTCTTTTCCAATTTAGATTCCTTTATTATTTTTTTTTCTTTCTCTTTTAGGATTGCTTGGACCAAGACTTCTAGTACTATGTTGATTAAGAATGGTGAAAATGAATATCCTTCTTCCAGCTCTTAGAAGGAATGCTTTCAACTATTCCCCATTAAATATGATGTTGGCTATGATTTTGTCATATATTGCCTTTATCCTTTTAAAGTATGTTTCTTCAATGCTTAGTTTGTTGAGGATTTTTAATCATGAAAGGATGCTGAATTTTACTGAATGTTTTTTTACATCTATTGAGATTATCATGTAATTTTTGTCCTTAATTCATTTTGTGTAATATAATTACACATTATATATTATATATTAATTTGCATATGTTGAGCTATTCTTACATCCCTGGTTTAAAACCCACTTGATCATGGTGCACTATGCTTTTGATGTGCTATTGGATTTGATTTGCTAGTATTTTTGTCAGGAATTTTTGTTTCTGTGTTCATTATGATGCATTTCTTTGATCTGTTTTATTCTTTATTATGGAACCTTGCAGATGTGCCTTAAAATTCTTTTTTTTTTTTTTTTTGAGACAGAGCCTCAAGCTGTCACCCTGGATAGAGTGCTGTAGCATCACAGCTCAGAGCAACCTCCAATTCCTGGGCTCAAGCAAATCTCTTGCCTCCGTCTCCCAAGTAGCTAGGACTACAGGCGCCCGCCACAACGCCCGGCCATTTTTTGGTTGCAGCCGTCATTGTTGCTTGGTGGGCCCGGGCTGGATTCGAACCCGCCAGCTCAGGTGTATGTGGCTGGTGCCTTAGCCCATTAAGCCACAGGCACCGAGCCAAAAATTCTTGGTGTTTGGGATAATGGAGGTGGATATGGCAAGTTGGCTTCTGAAGGACTAGGGCCCCTACTTTCCCCCATTACCTAGAGAGTTTGGTAGAGCAGGAGCTTGAGAGTCATTAACACCTTTGGTTGGATTAGGGATTGGAATTATTTGAATCTTTCCAGCAGCAACTAAAAATTGGTAGAATAGTAAAAACTCAGGATATCCAAGACAGAAAGACCAGAATTTTTAAAAGAATTCCCCCTACAACTGAAAAAGTGAGGAAGGTTTGACATAGCTGCTACATTTAGATTTATGCAAAAGTATAAATTTAGCAAACACTAACAAAAATCATTTTATTATTTTTTGAAAATATTTTTTGGACACTCTAATTACCCAAAGTTACTGGATCCTGGGACAGATGATAAAAAGATAGCCCTGAAAAGCCTGGATTGATCTCTGCAGGTCAGTTCGTATCAAAGAGCAGTTGAGGGCTGGCCAGTTATGCAGATATATGTGTTAAGCACCTCAAGACTCTACCATTCACAATCTTATGCAGTCTTTCAGCCTTATCCTATGCTAGGATGCATGGGCAAGTCTCTTTTCCCAGAGAAACATAACATTCACTGAATTATACTTCACATTGCTCTTTGGCTTTTTTTCTTTTCTGCCCTGGACTTAAGGATTTAATCTACTTTGGGAAATGTTTTTCATCTTGCTCTTCTCTGTATCCCCAGTATGATGATTAATAAAATTCTGAGGACTTTAAAATTCTTCAACAGGTAATAGGAGTCACTACTTTGTTCACAGAAACTTTTCTGACAATGGCACATTCTTCCAGGATGCTGCCCATCTCTGTTACTGCTCAGGATGCACAACTAGTCCTAACCAAGTGCCTTCACAACTAATCTACCACAAATGTTAGTTACTGTGGTCTACTTCCAATGGAAACATACCCATGTTCGCTTATCCATTTCCAGACCCTGATGTGACCAATATCATCTCAGTTCAAAGAGCTTCAGCTAAAAACTCCTTTAGGATAAAGATTTGCTTTTTATTTTTTCTTCCCTGAATCTAACAAATTGCATTTAACAAAAACATTTATCATCCTAACAGTACCCTAGCTGATGTCCTAGCGTATTTTTAATTATATTTCTGTATTTTTCATGGAACTTAACATTTCAGAGAGGTAAACTCACTTGCCTGGGTTTATCTAGCCAGTAAGTTGCACTGCAGGAATACAACCCTACGCCTGTGAAAGCCAGAGACTGTGCTCTCTCAATCGCATTGCATTGCTTTGCACATAACACTTAAATCAGCCAGAACTTTTCACATTTGACCCCAAAACAATGATTTAAAAGTTATAAATTTCGGCAATAAAGTAAGAAAGGTAGTGAGGAAGAAATTCTTAGAAGTACTTGCCTCAGAATCTCCAGTAATAATAACAGTCTTACTACATTTTATAATGAGCTTACTTTATTCTAGATACCATGCTAAGCAATCTATGTCTACTGAAACATTTAATACTCATAGGAGTGAAGCTAGTGTTATTAATTCTCTTTTACAGATATGAAAACTGAGGTTCACAGAGGTAAGTTGCCAAACACAAAAAATTCAGAGTTGATGGAATTATGATTGAAAACCAGGTATCTCTGGCTATTTATAACCCTCAAACAAGTCTCAACTATATACCTGATTAACTTCTCTGAAATAAGCATAAAGTTCCATGTTATTTATAATCTACCCTAATAAAGAGAATCAGTAACTAAATACAGATTGTCTTCAATTAGGAAGAATGACAACTGTCATCTAAATGTCATTTAAAATGCTAGATTTGTCCTAACTGATAAAATGCCAACACATGTACTGGCACAATAAAACTGCACTACATAGAGTTTGAAAGTTGTGGCAGATGGTGGGGAGGTAACAAAAGAGATATGGACTTTTTTTTAACTGCCCCAATTCTTTATTTTCTTATTTGTTTTCTTTTTTTCTTCATTATTTCATAAAGAGGTAGATCATGTATACATTAATTCATTTATAGGGTCCACAAGTAGTGCCTTGGAAGTACTTGGAAAAGAAAATTGCTGGAGAGACCCTAAAGGGAGGCAAGCAAGAGTTACGTGTGGCACCAATATGCTACACAAGAGCTGACTTGTGGACTAGGGGAAAGATGCAGACATCACAACACGAAAAATGGCAGGCAGTGCCATGCTGATAGCACGTGTGAGAGCAGAGATAATGAAACCATACACCTGAGAGCAGTTTAGAGCCAATGAGCATGAACCTGGACAAATGAAAACAAAGGAAGTTAATGAAGAGAAGAAAAAAATATGTATCTGTAGTTACATTGTTTCAATTAATAGCTGAGGAGCAGGAGTCCTCAGTCACATTCATTTTTTTTTTTTTTTTTGTAGAGACAGAGACTCACTTCATCACCCTCGGTAGAATGCTCTGGCGTCACACAACCTCCAACAGCTCACAGCAACCTCCAACTCCTGGGCTTAGGCGATTCTCTTGCCTCAGCCTCCCACATAGCTGGGACACAGGAGCCCACCACAACACCCAGCTATTTTTCTGTTTTGTAGTTTGGCCAAAGGCCGGGTTTGAACCCGCCACTTGTGGTATATGGGGCTGGCACCCTACTGAGCCACAGGAGCCACCCCACATTCATCTTTTTTAAATTCTTTATTAAATTGTAATTGTGTACATTAATGAATTTATGGAGTACAATGTGTTGATTTGATATACAATGTGGAATGCTTACCTCTAACTGATTAGCATAACCATCTCCTTGCTTATTTATTTGTTGTGGCAAAAACATTCATACTGTATTCTTAATAGTATAGAAATGTATCATTGCATTACCCACATTTCAATAGTACAGAAATGTATCATTGCAATGTATCATTGCATTACCCACATTAGTTTGGATCCCAAAGAAAACCCTCCCTCCTCTGGGCCTCTTGCTTCCCCTCCCCTCTCTTGCTTCTTTCCTCCTTCTTTCTGAAGTATAGTTATGTTTTACTATTCCTATGAATGTGTATGTGATTATATACTGTTTTCATAGAAGTATTGAATACATTGGAAACTTTTTTTTCCCCATTCCTGAGATACTTTACTAAGAAGAATATGGTCCAGCCCCATCCAGGTAAACATAAAAGATGTGAGGTCTACATCTTTTATATAGCTGCATAGTATTCCATGGTGTAGTATACCATGGTTTTTTAATCCATTCATGGGTTGATGAGCACTTGGGTTGTTTCCATGACTTGGCAATTATGAATTGGTCTGTAATAAACATTCTGGTGCAAATGTCTTTGTTGTAAAATGATTTTTGATCATCTGGGTAAATACCTAGTAGAGGAGTTATAGGATTAAATGGTAGGTTCATTTTTAATTCCTTGAGTATTCTCCAAATTTCCTTCCAAAAAAGCCATGTTAGCTTACATTCCCACTAGTAGTGTAGAAATGTTCCCTACTCTCCATATCCATGCCAACATCTGTAATTTTGGACTTTTGCGATGTGGGCTAATCTTACTGGACTTAGATGATATCTCAAAGTGGTTTTGATTTGCATGTCTCTGATGATTAAAGATGGTGAGCGTTTTTCATGTGCTTGTAAGCCATGCACCTGTCTTCTTCAGAAAAGCTTCTGTTCAAGTCTCTTGCCCACATAGAAATGGAGTTATTTGTTTTCTTTCTTATTGATTAGTTCGAGCTCTTGGTGAATTCTAGTTATCAGACCTTTGTCAGAAGCATAGCCTGCAAATATCTTTTCCCATTCTGAAGGCTGTCTGTTTGCTTTACTTACTGTGCTCGTAGCTGTGCAGAAGCTTTTTAGTTTGATCAGATCACAGTGATATAATTTTGGTGTTGCTTCAATTCCACAGAGGGTCTTCCTCATAAAATATTCTCCCAGGCCAATTTGTTCAAGCATTTTCCCCACTATCTTCTAATATTCTTATAGTTTCATGTCTTAAGTTTAAATCTTTTACCCAGTTAGAATCAATCTTTGTTAATGGTGAGAGATATGGACCCAGTTTCATTCTTCTACAGGTTGCCAGCCAGTTCACCCTGCACCTTTTGTTAAAAAGGGAATCTTTCCCCCATTGAATTTTTTTGAGAGGTTTGTCAAAGATTGAATGACTATAAGTGTCTGGTTTCATCTCTTGGTTCTCTAATCTGTTCCATACATCTACCTCTCTATTTTTGTGCCAATACCAGGCTATTTTGATCACTATAGATTTATAATATAGCCTGAAGTCTGGTAATGTGATACCTCCTCTTCTGTTTTTATTTCTGAGTAGTTTATTTGCTATTCGAAGTTTTTTCTGATTCCATATAAAATGCACTATTTTTTCAAGTTCTTTAAAGTATGATTATGGTTTCTTAATAGGGATTTCATTAAATCTGTAGATTGCTTTGGGTAGTATATACATTTTACCAATGTTGATTCTTCCCAACCATTCATCTTATCCCACATGTTTTCTCTATAAAATAATGCAGAATAGTGAAGAGGAATACCAGTCTTAAAGGTTTACTTTAAATTGAACTCAAGAATTATATTAAGAACCCACTATATGCTAGGAAATAAAGCAAACATGTAAAAATGAGAACATATCTGACCTTTCAAGTACTCGCAATGTAAAGGGAAGGCAGAGATAAACTGTTCATTATGAAAACAGCAACTGTCATTTTTCAGGTAGCTAACATATCAGATACTGGGCTGTGTGCATCCATATGTTATAAACTCATTTAATCCTCAAGTGACTTTGAGGCAAGTGTAATTCTTCTCATTTTTATGACTAATAAAACTTAGACTCAAAGAGCTTATATAGATTGCCCAAGATAATACATCCAGAGGACAATAAAGTCTCAATGATTATAAAGCTGTGTTATTTCCATTCTACCAAATAGTCTTTCCAAAAATACAGGCTGGGAACAACATGGTCTATAAATAGGAAAAGATATCTAGTGTTACCTTGAGGCTATGTGGAACACCAGCTAGATTGGACAAAGATTAGAATATAGTTTGATACTGAACTGGTACTCCACGGTAACAGAGGCAGTATAGGACTTAGCTTTTATCAAGATTAATGAATGTAAGTAGGTACTATATTTTGTAATTGTATAAAATTATATAACCTGTCCTTATTGATGGAGTTTTGGCATTATGAAAAACATCATTTTACTTTCATTTGTAAAGTATGAATGAAGTTGAAATAATTTAAATTTATCTATTGGACACTTGCATTACCCCTTTATGAATAAATTATTCATATTTTCTGTCCAGTCTTCATCTTTTTCCTATTACTTCTTAAGAGTCTTTGTTTCTTTTCTTTTTTTTTTTTTTTGGTTTGTTTGTTTCTTTCCTTCCTTCTTCATTTATTTTTTTCCTTTTTCTTTTTCTACCAGGTTTATCAAGGTATACTTGAAATAACTGTATAAGTTTAGGTATACGATATGAAAACTTGATACACATATTGTGAAGTAATTACAACAGTCAAATTACTTAACATATAAATCACCTCACATAGTTACCATTTTGTGTGTGTGTGTGCTGAGAATATTTAAGATCTACTCTTTGTAAATTCAGGTATATATTATAGTAATATTAACTATAGTCACTATATGATTCATTAAATTCCCAGGATATATACATTTCATAACTGAAATTTTGACCAATATTTCTGGTGGATATTTTTTATATGCAAAAAATTATATAATTGAACATAGAAATAGATTTCTACAATAATTGTTGAGATTTCAATATCTCACTTTCAATAATGGCTAGATAAGTGAGAAAATAAAGGATTTAAATACAATAAACCAACTAGATCTGACAGACATATACTGACCACTCTCCCAACCAACAAGAGCAAACACACTCTTCTCAGTGACCCTGGAACATTTTTCAGGATAGACCCTATGTTAGGCCATATCTGCTGGATATATTTTTAATATCAAATTATCTTATCTCTTTACATCATCAATAAGATAAAGGTTTCTAGTGTTTAGTATGATGCAGTATATGCTAGATATTGGAATGTGAAAATCAATGCATCAGAAATAAAAATGGCTTCTGAAATGTGGGGGAGTAGATGGAGTTTTAAGGCCAGTTCAATGCCCCAAGTCTAAAATACAACGATGGCACCAAGATTGGAAAGCAAAGCAAAAAGAGGAAGTATCTGATAGATACCAAGAATGGAACAGGAAGACAAATCATCTTCTATTCATCTTCTATGCTTAGAATCTTTATTTATAAAATGGAGAAAATATCTTATAATGGTATTGTTGTGAGAATCAAACACCTTAGTGACTATGAACAGCTGTCATAAATAGTAAAGTTCTGTATAAACATTAGATATCATATTAATGATCAGACACCATGGAAGTCAGAATTCTAAACCTGCTCCCCTTACCCACATCCCAATATTCTCAACCTCTGCTTATTCAAACACTAATCTAGGTACTGCTGTGAAGAGACTTTGTAGATGGAATTATGGTTACTAATCTAAGATTGGGTCATTGTCTTGATCATCCAGGTGGGCCCAATGTAATCACATGAGTCTTTACAAGCAGAAGAAGGTAAAAGAATTGGAAAGATGCTGTGGAAGAAGACAGAAAAGTAAGGCATAAAAGGAGGTCAGAGAGATACAAAGTTTGAGAAACACTTGATCTACCATTGTTGGCTTTGAAGATGGAGGAGGCCACAGCCAAGGAATGCAAGGGTTTTTGTATAACAACCCCTAACCAACATCCAGCAAGAAAATGGGGACTTCAATCCCCATAAAATTATATTGACTTAATTCTACCAAGAACCTGAAGACTGGAAGCAGATTCATTCCCAAAGCCTCCAAGAAAGCATGAAGCCCTGCCAACCCCTAGATTTGGGCCTTGCAAGCCTCCAAAGAAAGAAAAAGCTGACCCCTTTTCTAACAGGGTTTCTGACCTACAGAAGTTGAAATATAAATTAGGGTTTTTTTAACAGCCATGTTAGTAGTAACTCATTACAGCATCAATAGATAACTAATATATTAATGATGCTGATTATTATTTATCCATCTAGTTAGCTCCTTATCTAGGCAATGTCCTATGATTATTTTTATCCATATTTTTTCCCCTAACATTTCTGGGATCCTCAAACTGGCCCCAACATGCACTCAAAATTTATCTCCCAATTTGTACTGATGCTAGTCTATTCATAAACTAGTGAAGTGTGAGATTGATTTTGGCATTGGCAAATGGGTAGACATTGAATAGCAGAATTATGCCTTTAAGTTTTTATTTAAAATATTAATAATTATTATATTTTTTAAAGTTAAGTTTAAAATTTCACCTTTACTTATCCAAACGTTGCTCAATATCCATGTACACTTCTTGTGAATATTGTGCTAACTCCTGAGAACCTCTGAAACCACGTATGAAAAACAAAGGTAAATACCACATGTTCTCACAACTAAGTGGGAGTTAAACAGGGTGAATATGGGCATGAAAATACATAAAAGACACTGGAAATGAAAAAAGGGAAAGGTGGGAGTGAACTGAGGGATAAAAACTTACCTATTGGGTACAATGAACACTGTCCTAGTGGCAGGCACACTGAAAGCCCTAACTTCAGCATTGTAAAATGTACCTATGTAAATAAAAATGTTTGTATCCCCTTAATAGTTTGAGATTAAAAAAGAGGGAAACATTCCTAATGGATTCTGGGCAATATATTTTTATACAAAAATCTATTATCAATACATCCATGCGTCCTAAAATATTTCTTTTTTTTTTTTTTTCTCACTTTGTCGCCCTTGGTAGAGTGCTGTGGTGTCACAGCTCACAGCAACCTCAAGCTCTCAGGCTTAAGCGATTCTCTTGCCTCAGCCTCCCGAGTAGCTGGGACTACAGGCTCCTGCCACAATGCCCAGCTATTTTTGGTTGCAGTTTGGCTGGGGCTGGGTTCAAACCCACCACCCTCGATATATGGGGCCAACACCCTACTCACTGAGCCACGGCGCCACCCTCACTTCCTAAAAGATTTAACAAAACAATTTGTCATTTCTCTTTCCCTAAAGCTTCTGCTACTCAAATCTTCCATTCATTCAAAAGAGCACTCCATCTCTGATATGAATTGGGGTAAACCACAAAACTTTAATCATTCATGTGTAGTTGACTTTTATTTTAATAATGTAGTGCAAGAAATATGAGAAAGCATTTCCCTGGCACTATTCAGGTCATCACAAGAGTTTATCTTTAGAATAATGGATTGCAGTGCGCCCAATCTGAGCACTGGATTCTAAGTAAAAGACATATCTCCTTTAATTAGTTTTATTTTGGTGCACTTCTTACCTGTGAGACTCAGTAAAGCAATGTCCTGTATAGAAACTTTCTTGCCCCACTTTAAAGGTGATACGCTTCCTAAAGACCTTAGCCTAACACTAAAGATACTATTTCCTTTTATTATCTTCCTGAAGAGAAGACCATTATCAATGTTAAATAAGCTTCAAAGCAATATTACAAATTTAAATTTGTATTCTTACAGATGTGCATGCATACACATGCACACTTCTGTGTAAATTCTGCTATTTATAAAAGGTTTTCTCAAAGCCTAATTAACATATCAAAATATGTTAATTAGTTATCTCCCAATTTAATCAAAGTTTGAATTATTTTGTGGGGCTCATTAGGTGGCATGCTCAATTGACCAATGAAGGCCAATTGTAAAATTACTTCTGGTTCCACCAATGTATCATTGGAATCATCTTAATTACAAATAGAATTTGGAAACACTATGTTACTAAAAAAAATCTTAAATTCACAACAGACACATAAAACTTGAATAAAAAAAATCCATTAGAAAAATTTGCCTTCAGATTGATGATAAATGCTTCATCACTTTTATTGCCAGATTCAATGAATACCAGATGGTTTTACCAATTAATTTTCATTCAGAACTCAAGTATTGAGTAGTTATCATGGATTCTGTGAATTTTTTCAGATACTTTCTCAATAAAACAAATGTGGGTTTATATAATCTATGTTCCGTTTTTCTTCCCAAAGATTATATCCCAAAGCCCTACTCTATCTGTTAACCTTTATCTTTATCATACTTTTCTTCTCCTCCTTCTTCATTTTCTTCTCCTCTTCCTTTTTGAAATAAATGTTTGAGATACAGGCAACTATTCAAAATCCTTTGGCCTACCCCCATCACAGAGGGCTAAGGAATAAATAGTTACTCTGTAGTATTTCATACACGACTTGTCAAAGACTAAATATATAATATATAACTAATAGTAATACTTCTGAAATATAGATATTCAAATTAACACTCAAGTTCAAACAGAAAGAAGTATAGTACTATGGAACTAGCATGAACTTTAGTTCCAGAGAGCCTTAGAATTGAACCCTAATTCTTCCACTTGTTTATTTTGTGACATCAAAGAATTAAATAACTTCTCTGAAACTTAAGGTTTGATTGGTAAGATATGCATAAGTAGCATGTGTTCTAATTCATTTCAAAAGATCAAAGAGACAAAGAATATAAATCACATAGCACAATGACTTACCCATTGTGATGGTCAATTTTATGTGTCAACTTGACTGTGTTAAGTGATGCCCAGATGACTGGTAAAACATTATTTCTAGGTGTATCTGTGAGGATTATTTCTAGAAGAGATTAGTGCTTGAATTAGTAGACAAGTAAATAAAGTTTACCCTCATCACTGTAGGTGGGGATCATCTAATCCACCAAGGGTCCAAATAGAACAAAAAGTCACAGTAAGTGATCTCTTTTTCAGGCATAACATCCATATTATGTTCTTCTACTCTCAGATATTGGAGCAATTGTTAGACTAAGAAAGTGGAGAGGATCACAAACCCAGACGAATGATGAAAACAGGTTGGCAACTATTGAAGTAAAGGAACAGGCCCCACAGGGATAGCATGAGCAAGTTCAGCTCAGTTTGGGTTTAATTTGAGCCCAGACCTAGAGGAGATATTACCAGATGTAACTAAAAGGATATCAAGGAGAGGGCACAGGCGACTTCAGGACACAAGAAGGAAGAAAGCATTCAGGGAGCTCACTAATAGAGACTTCACCAGCCTCCCGTCTCTCCATTGATTATATTACCCAGTTGTTTAGCTGCAAGACAATGGGACAGCATCCATTTCAGAAGAATAGTGAATATGAATTGGATAATACTTATATACTTATAGTAGATAATTCCTAACTGGCAGCTACTGTATATCAAGTACTCTGCTAGGTAGAAAGGATGCTGAAAAAGGCAGACAATAATCTCTAATGGTATAAAGCAAAGAATAAAAATTATCAGGTGATGAGAAAATAGGAAATAGTGAG
Organism: Arctocebus calabarensis; assembly: GCA_963573935.1. NCBI lineage: Eukaryota > Metazoa > Chordata > Mammalia > Primates > Lorisidae > Arctocebus > Arctocebus calabarensis. Next base: position 24,870 of record CAUYON010106897.1, read on the forward strand.
CCTCGAGTTAGAACTCTCTTGTTACCCACTGCATAAATTTTAGAAGAATAAAATATATGTCACATTTCCATTCAATTATTTTTTTTCTTAATCTGATATATCTATACAAGATACTCAATACCAAGGCTCCCTAGATTATTTCCCCATTGGCCTGCAGAACTCTAGAGACCAGATTTTATACCACTGTATAATTCAATTTTATACCCAGCAGGGTAGTGTCAAGGTTCATAAGTGGGACCTCCCTGGATAAAGAGACCTGAAGTTTAGTGGCTCTCTCCAGCAAAGTAAAATGAGAGGTCTTTTGTTTCCTGCTTGTTTGTAGATAGCCTGTGGCAGGGATAATGTGCTGTGCCATGTAGAGCCCCCTTCGTACCAAATAAACTTCTCTCCCAAATGTCAGAAGTTGTCAGCAGACAACTTCCAGCCATCAACCCTTCCCAAAAAGTGTCTCAGCTAAAGAATATACAACTACATCCAATGAATGATAAACATGAGAGTGGAGGCCCAATGCCCCTCATTCCAATGCAGATAATTAGGAAGACTATTCCAGTTACTGAGTTTCCATAGGATCAACACAGTCCTTTGTTGAAAATGCTTCATAATCCAAATTCTCTTTGTCTAATGTTACTTCTTCCACTTTCCTCCCATACATGTTGATCCCAACGTCATTCCCTAATAAATTGCTTAGGTCCTACTATCTATTTCCCTGGGAATCCAAATTATAACACATCTTCTGCATCAAATGGGAAGATTCTATTCTGGGGAAAACTGATCAACTCTAAGGAAGAAGACCTAACAATAGCAAAGTCAGGGACTCCCCAGTGAAACAAATTAACCAGATCTCTCCTTAGTAAAACTCATAGGTGAGAAGAAACCCTACCCATTGGTAGGTTACTTATCATTACTTATTTATACTTATTACTTATATACTTATACAATTACTTACTTATACTTATTACACTTATAAATATTTTTTAAATTCCATTTTTTTTTTTTGTAAGACAGAATTTATCCACAGAAAAGAATACAGAAAACATTAAGGCACCTGGTAAAGGGAGAAAATTCTAGTGAGGAGAGAGAAGCTCTCTGTGTTTCTCTCCCAGTCTTTCCCCATCTCCTCCTTTAGGCCTTTAGTCTCATGGTATATATAGGTGTGTGGGTTCCTTGGCCAGGAAACAAATACTTTTTAGCTGTCTCTCAGACAGACTTTTCATACTGAAGACTTTGCTTT
>CAUYON010106900.1:0-25269 GCA_963573935.1 Arctocebus calabarensis
ACCTCCAACTCCTGGGCTCAAGCGAGTCTCTGGCCTCTGCCTCCCAAGTAGCTGGGACTACAGGCACCCACCACAACGCCCGGCCATTTTTTGGTTGCAGCCATCATTGTTGTTTGGCGGGCCTGGGCTGGATTTGAACCCACCAGCTCAGGTGTACATGGCTGACGCCTTAGCTGCTTGAGCCACAGGTGCTGAGTCATACATACATACCAAATTTTGCCTATATTTTCAGGGAAATGAGTCATCTGAAATCCAGACCCCCAAGTTAAAAAACTCTTGAGTATTTCTTAAATCTTAAAAGTGTTGTTTTATAATGGAGGATATTTGAGCATTGTGTAAAGAGTAGCATGATCGTCAAGAATAGGCTGAAGGGCCAAGTTGGGGGGAGTGAGGCTTGGGGGGGAAGGGGTAGATGGATGCCCTGGAGGGGGTGGGGGATGGGCTGTAGCGCAGGTGGAGGACTGGCTTATGTCAACTATCCTGCCTCTGTCTTAGGGCGGACTGGGAGAAATAAAGGGGAAAAGATGCCATGGCTTACAAAGGGGAGTTGAGATAAGGGACCAATGAGAGGGCTTGGTTGGATCCTAAGCCTGTGAAGACAGCTGACAGAAAGAGAGTAAGACAGCAGAAATCACAGTGAAATTGAAGAGCTGGTTTCAGTGGCCCCATTTGTGAAGGTGCTGCAAAGAAGGGAATTGCACGTGGAGTTTAGAAAAACTGAGACTTAAGTGTCGATGGAGTTCAATGCCATGGCAAAGTTTAGGCGTGATCCTGGATTCTTGGCTGGAATGGATTGAAAATGAAGGTCTCAGAGTATTGAATGGGCTTCTGCCTTCCTCAGAGATGATAAAGCCAGCCAGATTTTAGCAGGTGTTGGAGAGGCAATGACATCGAGGAATGTGGCAGAATGAGCAGAAATTCTCAGTCGAGATGTGAGAAGGGCTAGAAGATTCCATAGCCAGAGGGTGGGGCCTCCAGAGACCAGGGCTGTGCCTCAGAATGAAGGTGGGGGATGCTGTGGTCACGGGGAGGACCCGTGTTTCCAGGTCAAAGCAGATTAGAGGAGGAGAGGACCTGATTTGAGAGATAGGACAGGAGGCTGAACCAGAGTGAGAAAGGCCGACAGGTGCAAACGGGACAGAAGGCTGATACTCTGCTTTCTTTCTTTTATTTTTATTTCTTTTAAACCTGAATTGATATATAAAGACATTCTGCTTTTGACAGGAGGTGGTGAGTGGTGTATGGTTGCCAACCTTTCATTCTACCAAATAAGAATAATTTAAAAACAAAACAAATGAGACTTTCTCCTCACCACTATTTTGTAAAAGGGCTTTTACAGTCTGTGTTAGAAAAGACAACTATCAACGTGTCATAAACACAGTATTTTGCCCTCCAGACAGCACCACCCACACTGCTCCTTATTCCTGGTAAAAGCCCTGCAGTTCTCTGCCACATTGCCTGTGGGATTTTTGGTTCCCAGATGTGGACACTCCACCCATCACAGCACATAATAACTGAACTCATGATCCTCTTTGACCTCTGCCTTCTGGACTAGGGGTCAGCAAATAGCCCACAGCCTGCTTTTGTGTAGCCCATGAGCTGAGAATGATACCTCTAAAATGGTGGGTGCCCAAATTTCCCCCTCTTTTAAGGACATGAGTTGTGTTAGGTCAGGGCCCACCCTAATGTCCTCATTTTCACTTGATTACCTCTGTGAAGACCCTATCTCAAATAAGGTCAGTCACATTCTGAGGTCCTGGGGATTATTCCAAGAGATGAATTTTGGAGGACATGATTCTACCCTATCGCTGTCACTCCTCTGCTGAGCACTGAGACAGAGTTAAAGGGGAAAGGGTGCTCACTGGAGAGGGATTTGGAGGCTGAATAGAGGTCCATATGTCTGGGTATTTTTTTACTGTTATGAATGTTAAAAGAGGCTGGTGGTGTCGGTTGCAAGTATAAGAAATTCCCCTCTGGAGAAATCTGAAACCATCAGGCAGCTCTTGTCCCATTTTCATCTTTCAAGTGACCACAAAATAACAAGTGTGTCTTTATTTTTTCTTCTTCTTTTTTTTTTCTGTTATCAAAGGAACATCTGGTTTTTCACAAGTGCTATCAAGGGCAAAAATAGCCTTGGATGACGTGGTTCTCACTTGAAATATGGTGTCTGGTAAAACCAGGATGTCTATGCGCTGATTCTGTCCCATGATGACAGGCGTGTACCACACGTGGGCTTTTCCCTCTGGTGAGCCGGCTGTGGCCACACTGGCTGTGCAAACAGTGTCATGTTGATTCTGTTCTGCTTATCCTGGGGGGTCACAGAGGTTTGCTTTGACCTGAAAGGTTTTTCATCTCCAAAAGGCTTTACAAGTTGGCCTGTGCGGTCATGGAAGCCACCTCTGCATTTACTCCAGCTCTTCCACGCTCAAGAGCCATCACTTTCATTAGTGCTAAGGTTCAGGAAAGAATTCTTTTCAGTTCTGATAGTTAGAAGGATAGCAAGGACCCCGTATGCTTTTGGATGCCTCTAAGGCTTAGTGCTTATGTTCATTGTTATTTTTAATCTTGGTGATTCTCAAGAACATTATAATATTTTCATTTAAAAAATGGGTTTGCACTTACTTGAACATTGTGGACCATGTCAGGCTTCTGCTACTGGTTTGCATTTCTACACTGGGAACTGATACAAAAGTGCAGGAACTTCCCTGAGGTCACCCAGCTGGCAGTGGCAGGCCTCTTCCTACAGTAGGAAGAAGGAAGCATACCTTTACAGTTATGTGAAATCTTTTGTGGCCATTTTTAACAATTAAAAATACTCTTGGAAGTCAAACATTTTCTTCTTTACCTTATGTCTGGAAAGGAAGGAAGAAAGGGAAGAAAAGAAAAAATAAGAAAAAGAAGGAAGGATGGAAGGAGGGGAAGGAAGGAGAGAAAGCAGGGGGGAGGGAAGAAAGGGGAATTAAAAATGGCTATATATAAATGAAAAACTTGAGGTATAGTTTAGTCTAGCTTTGTTTTTCTACTTCTTATACCCTGAAAAAAAGGAATCAATGTGAAATGATTAAATCAATCTAGTTTACATATTCATCATCTTAAATATTTTTCATTCTTCTATGGTGAGAGCATTTGAAATTTACTCTCTTAGCAATTTGAAATATGTAAGTAATTGTAGTTACCATGCTGTGCATAGATCTCTAAGACCTTATTTCTCTGCATCCTATTAGTTTATTATGAGATCACATTGTACTCCATTAGTGTATATAATTATAATTTGTCAATTAAGAATAACAAATAAAAGAGATGCAATGCTTTTCAGAAGGGAATGGCAGTTCTCCCTGTGTCCCCCAGAGGCCTTACCCTGCCCAGGCTCCAGGCCATGCTGCCCCCTTGCTGCTTCCTCCTCCTGGACCCTCCCCTCCCCTCTGCCCATCCTCCTGGCAACTCTGAGATATAATGCCAGAGTTTCAGATCCTGAATTGCTGCCTTTCTGCTGTGTGGTCTTGGGTAAGTCGGTGACCCCGTGTGAACCTCACTTTTATCTTCTGTAAAATTGAGACAATATTGTTCATTTCAGTAGGGTGTCATTATGTGGTGTCAAATGACCTTTATAGGAATTTTTAAGCACTCAGGCCAGCACCAACGGTGGTAACACTTGTCACTAGTCACAGAGAAAAGGGGCTTTGTGACATGGGTGAGTCTGTCTTCCCTTCAGGACCATCGTTTCCTCACTGCTAAATGAAAGGGCAGGACCTCTTCCCTACAAGGGCACATTCTTCTTCAAGGTCTTAGGACCTGGGAGTGCGCTGCTTCAGACTCGGTGAAAGAGCCCCTGAGATCGTTGGCCACCACAGTGTGGGCCTGGCTACTAAGGTGCACATTTGTGCTGGGCTCATCTGTCAATCACAACCTAATCAAAGAGGTCCCAGAACATAATGTGGCAGAGGGGGAAGAGCATAGTCTCTGTACCATGCTGGTGGGGTCTCAGACTGGCTCTGTCCTGGACCTAGTACAGGGTGCCTCTGTGACCTTGGGGGATGCCTATAGCCTTAGGGGTGCTCTGTCACCTTTGGGGTTGTCTATAGCCTTAAGGGTGCCTCTGTGACCTTGGGGATACCTCTGTGGCCTTGAGAGGGCTTCTCTATAACCTCAGGAGGGACCTCTGTAACTTTAGCAGGTGTCTCTGTGACCTTGGGGAGGACCCTGGAACTTTTCCTCCTGGGTCTCAGTGTCCCGTCTGATAGAAGGAGGATTAATGTGAGTTAACCTAAGTAGCCTAAGTGGAAGCTATGCGTGCAGTTGGAGACCTCCCCAGGCAAGTCCTGCTGACTGCAGGTGTGCTTGGTGCTCTGGAGCACTTGGGTGGTGCATGCCAAAACCCACTTTGAATGTCAGAATAGTCACCCTAACAGCAGTGTGAGAAGGGCCTAAGTGGGAGGAGACTGGGACAGGGAGGCCTGTTTGGATTCTGCAGCAGTAACTGCAGTGCAACTGAAGAGGCCCAAATTGATGGTAAAGAAAGGACATCCCCAGAGGGACTGAGCAGGCAGACTGGACAGGGGGAGGTGATAGGATTTCTGGTGTGGACAGCAGAGTGGGAACACTCCCAGAGTAAAGAAAGAGTACAGTGTGGGAGTGCAGAGGGAGGTGGGCAGAGAGGCTTCACATTGGGACATGCTGAGCTCACACATATATAACCTCTAAATGTGGCTGTGTATACACATTACTGCAGGTCAGCAGTAGGCCTCCCTGGGAAACTGAGGCTGATCTATGGAATGGCCTACAAATAGCCCAGCCAGAGGGAAGAGGGTTGGGTGGGCAAGAGAGTGAGGGAAGGAGGGTGCTGGTAGAAGTCAGGAGGGGGATATTTTCTGGGGCATTGATGGCAGTGATTTAGGTTCCTGTATCCTTTAAGGAATATCCTGGCTCAGACCTCCCTAGTTTTGAAAAGACAGTGATGAAACTGTAGTGGGAACAAAGCAGCTAGACCTAGAGACAGGGCAGGCGGCAGGGTTTACCGGGTGCTTCCCTTGTGCTGGTTTATTCATTTCTGATCACAAGTTGGAGAGAGGAAACTGAGGCTCAGGGAGGGGGAGGTCACACAGGAGAGTCATGCTGAATGGTGCATCTCATTGGCGACATACACTCACAGCTGCTGGGCTGTTTGACCCTTTGTCTGGTTTCTGGCCATGTAAGGGGACCCCTGAATCCTTCTCTAACCAGGCCTGGCTGCTGGGAGGTCCCCACAGGGCTGTCTGGTCTGGCACAGCGAGGGTGTGGCCAGCGGGTACTCAGGGGCATCTGCTCTCCCCAGTAGGACAGACACTGGGGAAGCCAATCTGTCCTCTCTTCCTCTCTGGTCACCTCTTCCTTCTGCTCCAACTTGTTCCTGCTCTGGGGGAAAAGAACTAGTTTCCTGAGGCCACTGAATAGTTGTCGAATGAAAAGGTTAATGAAAGAACAAACACACAGTTGAATTAATTAACAGGGAGGATAGGCCTGAGGCTGTCCCTGCTGGATCTGGAATATAGTTTTGGTCCTATGGTCAGAGTAGCTGCACACAAGGAGCCCAAGTTTCATCCACGTCTGTGACTTCCCTTGGTGATGAATTCAGGTCAGTGTCCCATTAGAAAATTATAGCACACAACTATGATTCAATAAAAAAAAAAAGAAAATTATAGCACACAAATCAATAGCTTCCTTTTATACCAACAAGAACCATTTTGAAAATAAAATTTAAAAATCCCATTCCATTCTTAATGGCATCAAATATTAAGCATAACAAACTTCAAATTAAATAATATTTTTTCAAATGAATCTTTCACTTTGAAATCATTCTAAGGAATAACCCAGAGAAACCTTCCTAAAGCTTGACAGATAGTTTTAAATTTTGAAACAAATAGCAAAGACGATAATATGAAATAAATTTTACCATTAGCTGATAAAATATTAACATATTATGAAGCAAATGTAGTTAAGCAATAAGAGGGCAGAGCCAGGATATACAAAGAGAAAAATGTAAAAGAAGCCATACCCAACCAAACGAATGCATTTACATATTAATATTTCATATATGATAAGTACACATTTCATATGCAAGGGAAGAATATATTTTTTAGTAAATGACACTGACATTACAATCTATAAGATATTTTTAAAATAGGCTCAGCGCCTTTGGCTCAGCGGGCTAAGGTACCAGCCATGTAAACCTGAGCTGGCGGGTTCGAATCCAGCCTGGACCTGCCAACCAACAATGACGGCTGCAACCCAAACAAAAATAGCCAGGCATTGTGGCGGGCGCCCATAGTCCCAGCTACTTGGGAGGCAGAGGGAGAAGACTCGCTTGAGCCCAGGAATTGGAGGTTGCTGTGAGCTGTAATGCCATGACACTCTACCCAGGGTGACAGCTTGAGGCTCTGTCTCAAAAAAAAAAAAAAAGATATTTTTAAAATAAAAAATAAAATGAAGATGTATCAATAAACCATTGACTCTGCTTTTTGGGAGAAGACTCATCCTGTGTGTGTGCTTGAAACTGTTACCACCTCCTTCAGCAGGAGAGGAGGTCAGCATCCTGATAGCCCTGGGCTCTGGCCCAAGGGAGCTGGCTCCCGCCCTAGATAGCACTACAATTAATTGGCCAGATTAATGTGGCTAAGCCAATTGGCTAAACAAAAGGGTGTGTTACTGGATCACCTGCTTCCTTATTTGTGAAAGTTGAAAAGTTACAGTACCTACTTCATGGGTTAACACACACAACTGTGTTGCCAGTTCCTGGCAGATAAACTCTCACAAAATGCTACTGAGATCCCTGGGTTTCATGCTTTTGCATCCACAGAGTTTGTTCTCAGAATTTTCACGAGATGCGTATGTGCCCCTCCATGTTGGATTCAGCATGATAGCAGTGGTTCATCCAGGGGGCTTGGGCGGCCAGGGGAGAGGTGGGTGTAAGTATGGCGGGGGCTTGGCTGCAGGCCCTGGAGTGGCACCAGAGAAGCTGGCTTTCACTGAGGATGAAATTCATTCTTCAATTATAGTGCTCACCCCTACACTTTAGCCTAAACATGGAGTGTGGCCAAGGCTTCCATTTTAAGGCCATAATTGGCAAGTTTGGTCTTGAAAGCCCATCATAACTCTTCTCTAAGATTGTAGTGTACTCACCATCTAAAAATATGTACCTCAGTTTGGTCATGTTGCAAAAATGCCATTTGTAATGACCATGAAAATAGCAACATGTGGAGGGTGCTTCAGAACTTGAAAGCCCAATGTTTTCTGTAATTAGGTTGGGTTCCAAGTTGGGAAAGACACAGTGCTTGGTTCAGAGGATGGAGCCCATTGTTTCGGGACAGAGTGTGGGGTTTACCTTCCTCTGGCTGACCCTATATGAAATCTGGTTGCATCATTTTGTAACTTCTCTGTATAAATATTTTCTCTCTCTTTTTCCTTTTTTTAAATTAAAAAATTTTTTTCTCTCTCTTTTTCCTTTTTTTAAATTAAAAAAAAAGTAGTGACATATAATGGATGCAATGCTTTATCTTACTCCCCACCCCAATGTGTATGTTAAAGCCCAAAACCCCCAATGGGAAGGTACTAGGAGATGGTGCCTTTGGGAGATGATTAGGTCATGAGAGTGACACCTCAGTGATGGGATTAGTGCCCTTCTAAGAAGAGACATGGCCAGGCTTGTTTCCCTCTGCTCTGGGCCCTATGAAAGTAAGGCAGGAAGTAGTCATCTATAAAAGAGAAAAAGGGGCCAAGAACCCAACTGCACTGCCTCCCTGGTTTCAAACTCCCAGCCTCCAGAACTGTGAGGAATACGCATTTATTATTTAAGACTCCACTCTGTGATGTTTCACTGTTGCAGCCAAGACATGGAGGTAGATAGTTTTGTTGCTTTGTTTACCCTGCTAATTTTAGTGATGACCCCACAAGTGTTCTGGATGTCAAAGATAGGTTTAAGGTAAAAATTATAAGCTTCTTCATATAGCCAAGAGCACAGTGCTATTAAAAGCAGAGTTCCTTTCTTCCCTGGGGATGATGTTCAGGAAGGGTGCTCAGCTACACTGGCAATTATGAAAACAGCCTTGATCTATAGCCAAGATCTGTTCTGGCCCGATCATTTCCCAGCTCCTCCTTCTTGATAAAGTCACATAACCTCTCCAAGATTCTGACTCCTCACTTGTGGAGAAGGCACTATAGCCCCTGGTCCACTCCTCCTATGGGTACTGTAGGAAGCAAAGCTCATAATGGAGTGAACACACTTTATAAACTGGAAAATGCTGCACCTCAGATCACCATTGTGTTCCATTAACACCAGGTTAATGCTCACAAATGTTTATTAAAAGGGTACACTACAGTGGTCTACTGGGGGCAAAAAAAAAGAAAGACAAAAGCAAGAAATAGAGAAAGAGAGAGATCGATTCTCCATAATTGTCAGTGATGGCCCCACTAAACATCTCTTTAGGGTATTCTAGACTTATCACATCCAAATGGCTATGGAAGTCTATGTTGGGGCAAAACATTTGGTCTCTTTAATGGACAGTATAATGCAGACACTGGCTACTGCTCAAGATCAGCTCTGTCCTCAAAGGGACACCCAGCCTGGCTCCAGTCATGGCCTTTGCACCAAATGGGAGGCACCACAACAGACCTGTACACCTCTGCCCAAGCAGTGCCCCCTCCCTGGTCTGGAGACAGCCATGTCCCGTGCACACGACTGAGAGAGAGACTAGAGAGCGAGCAGGGGGAGGACATAGGCTCCTGAGTAGCAGACCAGTCTGGTTCCAGCACTTAGGGCCAGTGAATTCTCAGGCAAGTCATTTTAATCTCTCTGTGTCTCATTTTCTTCACCTTTAAAAGAGGACCTCTTAGCTGGGGTTTTCTAGGAAATGAACTTTGGGGATGGAGATTTGCATGCAGGAAGTTTCATGCAGGCTGCTCTTGGGATCAGCACCTGTAAGGAAGTGAGGGGCAGAGGAAGAAGAACTTTGATGCAAATTAAACAGTGGCCCCACTCATCCACCAGTGAGCTTTGGAGCTGAGCTATCCCTTTGGAGTTTTACCACTCTGAGGCCAAGGGGTTGAGCCTTTGTCTACCCACATAGACTAGTTTGGGGATACAGGCTGTCCTTGGGAAGGGGAGGCCACTCTCTTAGGACATGGGAAATTCCTGGAGAAGGGCTCAGCTGGGAGCCACACACTGCCAACCTCCCAGCAGCTGGGGAAATGAGAGCCTTGGTCTTACAGGGAGGCCTGGACAATATACCACAGCATCCACTGTGGAGAACAACAGGCTTGAGGAGGATCAAAGGACACAGTGTCTGTGAGACCACAGCACAGTACCCTGCGATAAACCCGAGAAGTTCATTATTATTGTTATCACCTAGTATTGTTCTATTGCTTTGTAACAACTTTTCATCTGGATATTTTTCTTATCTTCTTGACTTCTCTGCCACTTTACTATGAGCTGTTTAATATAAATAGTCATACTCTTTGTTTAGTTTTCAAATTTTGTGTTCTTAGGTTTGAGCACAGAGCTTGGCTCATAAATAATAAAGAATTATAGAATGGGAAGACAGATAAAGGCATAGGATCACACAAAAATGTAACTACGAGGAGTATGCCTCTGAGGCTAGCTTTGGGGACACTGGAGAATGTTCTGCTGTTTTCATTATGCACCAGGTGATAATTGTGTGTGACTGTCCCCTGCTTTCTGTCCTAGTCTCTCTGGACTCATGGCAGCCCTTGGCCCTTTCTTCAGTAGTTGTCGATCCGTCCATCAGGAACTTTGATGTCATGCACATCAGCACTTCTGCCACCAGCAACTTTTCTGCTGCCCGAGACCTCTGCTTGTTGGGTAAGAAGGGTTTCCACTTCCCAGATAGGGTGGGACAGTGCCTCACCCAAGTGCCACTCAAGAGTCTGACCTCAGAGAAACACATGCGACCCCAAGATAAGCCAGGCTAGATACGCGAGCCAGGAAAGGAGGGCCACAAAACCTGGTCAGAGGAAGATCAGAAGAAGGATTTAGTAAGGCTAGTGTGAGGCAGAAGAGAGGCATGGAAGCCCTGAGGGCTGTCTGCAGATAACGGGTGGGTCACTGTGGTGAGAAGGAAGTACATTTGTTGTGGCCAGGCTTATGGGGCAAAGCTAAGACCTAAGAGTAAAACTAAAATTTCAATAGACACTTTTTCAATGCAATTTAAAGAACTTTCAAATAGGCAAATCTGTTCACAGATGCGTAATTCCTTTAAAGAGTTTCCAGTCACTAGTAACATTTAAACAAAAGCTAGGCAACAACTCGATAGGAATGTTCTACAAAGACTTTTAGTTTCCAAAAGAGGCTCAGACCAGATAGCATTTATATTCCTCCAAGATTCTGAACCTCTCTGAAATCTTGTGAATTCCATGAATCTCTTTTCCTACAAGTTTAGATAATAATATGCACAAAGCTATGCTTATCTTGTAGACTGGGCCACCATGTGCAGGTGTACAAATTGTGCACTGCACAACTCTGGTAGTACCACTCACAGAGATTGAGATAGGAAAGGGACCTTTAGACTGTGCACAACTTGCCCTAGCAAATATAATATAACTATTTTCAGAGCTTTTCTTAAATATGAAATAGATTAAATGTCTAATCCTGGTATGCATAGGAAAGGGCCTGGTTTCTTGCAGAACATGGTGGGTGTGATGCTGGTTGAGGAGGCCTTTGAGGGGTGCAGAGGGAGATAAGCCTAAACAAGAAGGCAGGGGCTGGAGAGCTTTTTCTATTTTGACTTACTCCTTAAGCCTTTGGAAAGCCATGGAAGTATTTTAATGAGGGGAATAGCAAGAGCACATTATGACTTAAATAAACACAAAACCTGATGTGAAAATAGATTGAAGGTTGGATTGCCTACTGCCATCATTATATTCTCATCCTCTGGCACAGTGGCTAGAATTTGTAGCAGCTACTTACTCAAATAAGTGATTACATAATGCAAAGTTGGATGGATGAAAGGGTTGATGGATGCAAAGATTCACCGACATATGATTAAATGGAACGACAGATGATGACGCATGGATGGATGCATAGACAGACTGGAGGATGAATGACCAAATGAAAGCATGGATGATGATTCATGGAGGGATGGATAGATGGAAGAGAAATGGATAGATGGACTGATGGGTGCATGATTAGATGGAAGGATGACGATGAGGCATGGATGATTGAATGGAAGGACTGGAGGCTGAACGATCAGGTGAAAGGATGGATCAGATGAAATGATCAATGCATGGATGGATGGAAGATGAACGAGACTGATGGATACATGATTAGATGGAAGGATGGATGATGATGCATAAATAGAAAGACAGATGAATGGCTGGTTACGTGCATGGATACATGGATGCAGGAGTGAGGTAACACCTCTAAGCCCAAGGCTCACTCTTCTTCCTCATCTGTGCAGAATGTTCCCAGCACCAGGCTTGCCGCATAGCCACTCTGCAACCCCGACCTGGGGCTGTAAGGTGTGTGTTCTATGCTGACATCCAAAGCTGCACACATAGACTGCAGGGCCAGAACTGCCAAGTTCTGCTCCATGAAGAGGCCATCCAGGTCTACCGGAAGCCAGGTAAGCCACGGCCTGTGCCTTTCCAGCTATTCCTAGGAACTGGGCATGGCTGAGAGGGACCATTCCAATATCTGGGGTAACTTGGTGGGTGGTGGCTGTTTTGATCAAAGCTATATTGAGCTAGGCGGCACTCACATGGGGTGGAAGAAAGGAAAGAACGGAAAAAGGAAGATAGAAAGAGCAATGCCTGTGGCTCAAAGGAGTGGGATGCTGGCCCCATATGCCGGAGGTGGTGGATTCAAGCCTAGCCCCGGCCAAAAACTGCAAAAAAAAAAAAAAAAGGAAGATAGAAAAACTTCTACTTCTGTGTCACTTTTTTCATTTCCTCTTTAGAGTTATAAAGGCCATGTTGGCCTTTGAGTTTCTTAGTGAAATGATTAATTAGGCCAGTTTTTATTACTGCTTTGTAGTTTAGAAAGTTCTTTCATGAGCCTTATCTCATTTGGTCTTCATACTAATCCTGTGTGGTGGCAGGATAAGGCTTTATCCCCATCCCAGAGATCAGGAGCCCACATCCCCGAGAAGTTATAATATGTACCTGGTTTCACATAGATAGTGATGGTAGAGCAGGAACATGGAGCCAGATCTCCTACCTCGAGATACCATCCTGTCCCACAAACCTACACTGCCTGACTTCCACACTGTGGGCACTTTGGAGAGGGCAGCTGATCCAGGCTGAGTTTAGTTTAAAAATATTTGTTCAGTCATTGTGTTAGATGCTGGGGGCACCTGGGATGAGGCCTGCAAGGGGATGTAGCATATAAATCCATGGAAAACTGGTAAGAGCTGGGAGCCTGTGGGATGCACCTCCCAACCAGATGTGTTTATTGGATGGAATTAATCACTGCTAAAGTGTTGACTGCACCTGCCATCTTGTCTCCTTGAGCAGGGGTTGCATGTTTTCTGCATAGAGGGCCAGATAATAAATATTTTTGGCTCTGTAGCCACATGTTTCTTTTATAACTACTCAACTGCCATTGTAGCATGAAAATAGCAATAAACAATATATCAGCCAATCAACATCACTGCATTCCAATACAGCTTTATTTAAAAAACTAGGTAGCCACTGGATTTGGCTCCTTCCTGTCCTAGAACATTGACAGTCATTCAGTCCTGTCTTGATGTCCTCCTCTGCTGCCCCTCCTTGACCTCAGCCCTCACACCATGAGAGTGTCTTCCAGACCTGGAAATTCTTTGATTCCTCTGAGCTAAGATCTCAGCTCCTCAATCTCAAGTCTTGTCTTCTATCTTTCCGGACATTTATATTATTTAGTCAAGCTAGATAGATTTTTAACAGTATAATTCTCCAATAGTGTAGCTGATCTGTGTGGTAGTTCTGCTGAGAAATGTCTTAACATTGAGTTTTGAGTTCTGTAAAGCAAATTAGACTGCCTGTCTATGAATTCAGTATGATAAACTTCAATGTGAAATGCTCCCTTCTGAAAGAAGATGCACACAGTATTTGTGTACATGTCACCTCCACACAGACACCATTTATTTGCAGCTAATTCATGTAGATACAGATGATTTCTTTCTTTTTTCTTTTTGAGACGGAGTCTCACTATGACACCATCGGTAGAGTGCTGTGGCATCACAGCTCACAACAACCTCAAACTATTGGGTTTAAGCAGTTCTGTTGCCTCAGTCTTCCAAATAGCTGGGACTACAGACATGCACTGAAACTCCTGGCTATTTTTTGTTGCATTTGTCATTGTTGTTTAGTTGGCCCAGGCCAAGTATGAACCTGCCACCCTAAGTGTATGTGGCTGGCACCGTAACTACTGTGCTTGGGCGCTGAGCCCACAGATGATTTCTTTAACCCAGGTAGTCACATGGCCTAAATATGTGAGTATTCTGGGAAGAATCTACCATTTCTGCAAAAGAACTCCACAAGAGATAACTTCACATCTGGCCTTTTTTCCATGTTCGATTTCATTTAGCTTGAGAATGCTGGGCAGCCTTTGAAAGGAGGAATGAATGCCACCGTCCCTGGGAAGCAGTCTCAGGCTTCATTGCCTCGAAGTTCTTTAGCCTTGTGTTTGTTCTTGCTTCGCTCCTCCAGCGTGGTGCCACGTTCATGAAATGTGGCCATCTCCTTTACAGCAGAAGAAAGTTCTGCCACTGAAACAGCCATGGTCCTTCCTAACTGCTTACCTGATACCTTTTAATTTATGACTGTGACAGGAAATCTTGTGAGAAAGAACTGTGGGAGTGAGATCAGCCATGAATTGTGATTGGAGGTCAGATTGAAAAACAGCAACAATTTCTTTCCATCCTGAGTGCTCATTTTGAGTTTTAACTCATATTCCAATGTTTTTGCAACAGAGAAGCTTTCATTTGCTCATTCTTTCTCTCTCAGCCTCCCTCCCACCTTTCTCCCTCTATTTTTCCTTTCCTCCTTCTTCTCATTCATTCACGTGTTGAACTGCTGCCACCTGCTTGAAAGATTACAGGTATTGCTGTGGATTCCTAACATCCCTGTGTTGTGGGGGCTTCTATTGTTCCTATTTCACAGGTGAGACTATTGAGGATCAGAAAGATTACAAAGTTTTCCCAATAAGTATCTTTTTTCTTTCTTTTTCCCCCAAACAGAGTCTCACTATGTCACCCTCAGTAGAGCGCTGTGGTGTCACAGCTCACAGCAACTTCAAACTCTTGGGCTTAAGCAATTCTTTTGCCTCCACCTCCCAAGTAGCTCGGACCACAGGCACCCTCCCCAAGGTCCAGCTATTTTTTTGTTGTGGTTGTCATTGTTGTTTAGCTGGCCCAGGCTGGGTTCGAATGCACCAGCCTTTGGTGCATGTGGCTGGCACTGTAACCAATGTGCTATAGGCGCTAAGCCCCAATAAGTAGCTTTTCTGTAACATAAAACACAGTTCTGCTTGACCCTCCAGGCCATCTGTTGGGTTCACTGCACGAGACGGTCACTGAGGATTACCCTCAGTGAACTGGATGGCATGAACAGATATCATACCTGGGTTTCTCAACCTCAGAACACAATGACACCTGGCACTGGAGAATTCTTTCTGTGTGTGTGTGTGTGGTGGTGGGGTCTTGGTGAGGTGGGGATGACCTGTTCATTGTAGGATGTTTAGCAACATCCTGGCCTCTCCTACTAGATACCAGCAGCATCTCTCTCACCCTGTGGCAATTTAAAATATCTCCAGACACAGGCAAATGATCTAGGACCAAAATCACTTCAAATTGAGAGCTGTCACATTATTCCAAACCCTTGAGGGACAGATGGACTTTTGCCTGTCTGCTTCCTTTCTCCATACTCCTGTTTAGTCATTACTGTTGTGTGTGTGTATGTGTGTGTGTGTACACGTGTATGTATAAATATGTATGTTTATATGTATGTGTTTGTGTATATATGTGTGTGTATATATATATGGAGAGAGAGAGAGAGAGCCAAAAAAATGTATTTTTAAGCATCTTAAAAATACATTTTAAGGAAGAAAAAAACTGTATTAAATTTGTCATGTTCAAGTCGTGTTTGACTTCTGCAATTACAAGAGTTGTTTAACATGACTAGTATTCATCTTTTGTTATCAGTACTTGTAGACATCATAAGAGACTACTCACATAAGAAGAATCTCTTCAAGAGTATTTATTCCTTCTTTTGTGCAAGACTTTAAGTCTTTTGGGGAATGAGACAGGCCTGTCTCAAGTTCCTGAAAATGGTACTTGGCAACAAGGCAGGACTCCCCAAAAGTTTATTAAATCAATCATTTGATCATTGATTTAATTATTCACTTCAATGCATGAATGAAAGTGCCCTGAAGGAAACAAGATCAGGCTATGGGGAGGGGATAAAAGTTGCTGGTGATTAGCATTACAAAGGGAGTCCAGAGGGGCCCTGAGGGACCCAGCAAGGAGAGCAAATGGCCCAGTCTTGGCCTTATGGGCTAGAGAGATTTAGACTTGAACTAGAAGGAGGGAGGGCCTCATAGGCAGGGCACCTGGGACACAGAGAGGGCAAAGCTTAGAGGTAGCATTCAGGGGGCGTGGCTTTGAATCCTGCCTCACTGGGGGGTCCTGGCAGGTCCTAAACCTTTGCTCCTAAGCCCATTTCTTTACCAGTGAACTATAAATATGGGTATATAATCTCTTGGCTGAAATTCTGAAGTTCTAAAAGTCAGTTTCTTTTTCTAAGTTTGCAGCAAACTCATTTGGTGGTAAAATGTGACTTATAGCGCCTGAAGAAATAATATTCTTTACTCACCCCTTCGGATATAAATAATCCATACATTTCAGCACAGACACAATTGCTGATTGGTAAAGAAGCTCGGCCCCAGTTGGCCCTGGGTGGGTTGAATATCGCCTGCCCTGTGCCCTCTGTTCTTTCCAAAGGCCCAGGGTGTTAGAAGGGGCTATGGGCCTGGGTGGGCAGCCCCTTGAAGTCCAATTGGGAAGATGTGCAGGATATTAACAACACACATGCAGGAGAAATCCCTGCTGCACTGTGCACACACATTTGGTGCCTAATAAAGATCACTTGTTTTTGTATTATTTCTTTTTGTTCACGTTGAAAACTTAACTAGACTTAAGCTATGGGGGTATACCTGAATGAATTACTGACATTTTATAGTTGCAAAAAGCAGTGATTTCTCCTTCTTGTGTTTAAAACACATTCAGAATGCCAGTGGAGGGGGTACTCACTGCTTCCCCCTGCACCCATAGGCATCCCTCTGCTCAGCTATGAGGCATCTACACCTTCGGTGCCTATTGCCACCCATGGCCAGCTGCTGGGCAGGTCTCAGGCTGTGCAAGTGGGCACATCATGGAAGCAAGTGGACCAGTTCCTTGGAGTTCCGTATGCTGCCCCGCCCCTGGCAGAGAGCCGTTTCCGGGCACCAGAGCCCTGGAACTGGACTGGCTCCTGGAATGCCAGCAGGCCAAGGTATGTTGTGTGGAGTATGTTTGGTGAGTGCCTGGAGAGGCCCTTTCCTATCCTCATCCACTACAGTGAGTCTGGTAGCACAGCAGTGCACTCTGGCTTGAGCCATGTATGAGGGTGCGAGACTTATGAGTTGGGGGGGGCATTAAGTGCTGTACCAGATGGCCCCAAACATCAGGGGCTTAATAGGGCTCTGTTCAGGTCAAGTCCATGTGCTGATTCAGTGGCCTGTGTGCTCTGCTCCAGGCAGGGAGTCACGGGCCCAGGCTGATGGAGGCTCTGTGTTCCTCCAAGGTCTACCTGGATGTTGATCTGGGAAAGAGGGGCTGTCAGGGAGTCAGAAAGGGAGCTCCCCTGGGCCAAACATGGAGGTGGGGCATGCAAAGCACTTGCCTCAGTACTACAGTAGCCGAGCTCAGCCTCCTGGCCCCTCTACTATGAGGAAGATGGGAAAAGTCAATGAGCTAATGATAAGAATTTTGAAGATTTGTTTTTCTGCTAGGGACAATATTACAAGTTATTATTTTACAGCCATCAGAATCTTCAGTTCATTCTACTCCTTTTCCTCCATGCACCCTTTAAATAGTGGATGTACTGCAGCACACTTCTGTGTGCTTGTCTACTTGAAGCACAGTCAGGGTGCCCATGAAGAGACCCTCCCATTGTAGTTGCCCTTTTCTTCCCCAACCAGCACCTCGTGCCTCTGTCCTCAGGCAGCTCAGCCTCTACCTGCATTGCCACCTGTACTGGCCCACAGACCCACAGCACCCATCTGTCAAGTGGGTGCTTCCTGATGTGGTAAGGCGTTCTAGCCCACCGTCGGACAGGATAATGAGCCAGAGGCTTGCAGAGCCCTCCAGGCAAAGGACAGTGAGGATACAACCGAGACAATGGAGTAGGAAGACTGGAAGGCAGGAAGGCGCGCTGTCTGTGGATTAGAACACCTTACCACGTCAGGAGCACCCACTTGACAGATAAGGCGATCTAGTCATAGGCCATGAGTGGAGAGTGATTGCAGAGTGGGGGTCATTACAGTCCCGAGCTGGTGAGGCATGGGGGACATTCAAGTAGCCTGTTGTGTGGATGAGTATCCTGCCACCATTAGGCCTGGTCTCAGCTGTGGGCTCCATTCCTGTACCAGGACACGCTCAAACCAGCACCCAGGGAATCTGCACTGTGGTGGGAAATGGGTCAGAGGTTCCATCTGGAGAGAGGTCTACACGTTGGAGCAAGGGAGGGCAGTGGTCTCCAGAGGCTTCTTGTCCCCTGCTCTATCCTGGGCCACCGGGTCAGAACCTTTCTCTCTGGGCTGGTGGATCATCCCTGGGAAATGTTCCTCTACGGTTCAGTGGCCAGGGAGTGAGCCTGTTGCTCCTCCCGTGGACTGGCCAATTCCATTTCTGGATGTTGCCTACTTTCCACAGAGCTGGTGGGACCCCAGGCCTTTGGAGTGGGGCGGTCCTCTGGCCATAGCCAATGGGTGGGGAGAGGGAAAGTGGATGTCCTTATGGCTCCTGGAGGTCACACGGTTTATATCTGCAGGGCCAGCTGCTGGCAGCCAGGCATCCTGATGCCCATGTCTCAGGAAGTCAGTGAAGATTGCTTATACCTCAATGTGTTTGTCCCTCAGAATGTGGTGAGTTCCAAAGCACTTGTGTTTGCCGAGATCCGCTGTCCCCCAGAGCCAGTGCTGCCCACTCACCTCCCCCGTGGCCCACGGAGCCTGTGCACCACTAGTGCAATGTGCAGGTGGCTCTGAGGGAGGCCTGGATGGCTGAGAGTGAGCAGAGTGGCCGCCTGCTTCCTCCCCATGTCCTCACCCACAGCACCACAGGGGTGGACAGTGTGCACCAGACCCCCAGTTCCCTCAGTGGGTCTCAGGGTCTGTGGCATGCATGGCCCTGTCCTGACTGGGGCATAGGGATGCACCAGAGCCCTCATAAGACTTGTGTGTTAGTGAAAGGGGAAGAATTAAATAGATAAGTAAATGAATATTAACTAATTCTAATTATGGCATTAATTAGTACTGTGAAGAAAAATAAGCAGGGCAAGGAGACCCAAGTGACAGGAAGTGTCAGGGGAGATCAGGAGGTGACACTTGTGCAGTGGTGTGAAGTAAGAAGAGTGCTGAGCCACGCAGCCCACTTACTGCACAGCCCAGAGCAAGTGAACCCCAACCACCTGAGCCAGCCTTTCCCTGCAGCCTTTAAAGAGGTGTTGTATCTGAAGGATTTACAGTTCCACCAAGGGGGGAAGGAAGGGAAGGCCCAGGAGAGCGCCTGAGAGGTCAGGGCAGGGTTGGATTTTGGATTGGCCTCCTCTCTGTGGGAGTTTTTTTTTTTTTTTGCAGTTTTTGGGTTTGAACATGCCACCTCTGGCATATGTGGCTGGAGCCCTAATCCTTTGAGCCACAGGTCTGAACCTCTGAGAATGGGTTGTTCATTCAAACCTGTAGAATGGGGTGCTTGCTGTCATTACAGCATCTACTTCAGGAGTGGAAGTTCTCCTGTCATGTTCTAGGTCAGAGTGCTTAGCCCAGGCTGAGGCAGGTCCTGGGGGTCACGTATGCTGCTGGTGAGGGGGCCCTGGTATAGAGGCATCTGTGTGTGTGTTGTGGGGGAGACTGTTGAACACGAAGTGGACCTGTCACAGGAGGCAGGACCCTGGATGGACCTGAGTCACCTGGTGCCTGCATGTACCATGGCTGGGGGGGCATTCAATCCCAAATGGAGAATAATATTCTACTGTAAAGTGTCAGCCTGGATTCAAACCCCAGCTCCTCTACCTCTGAGCTGTGTGATCTCTAATTCTCTGCTTCCTTATCAGTAAAATGGGATTAATAATAGTAATATGCCAACTTCACAGAGCTGTTTCAGGACCAAATGTAGATCCTTAGAATGGTGCCTGGTCCTTAGCAAATGCTTAATGCACTATGGCTGTGCATTACCAAGATGCAGTGAAGGTGTTCACTTGAGGGGCGTCACAGAGGACCCAGGGCAAGGAGGACCCTCTCCTTCTTATAAGGACACAGTTCTGCTGGATTAGGCCTCACATGACCCTCATTACCTCATTAGGCCCTAACTCCAAATGCAAACACACTCTAAGGAACTGGGGTTAGGACTTCAGTCTAAGAATGGGAGGTACAAAATTCAGCTCATGTCACAGGGTAAATGTGTCCACAGGACAGAGTTGACAGGAGGAGCCCACAGAAGATCCAGA
Source organism: Arctocebus calabarensis (assembly GCA_963573935.1). Lineage (NCBI taxonomy): Eukaryota > Metazoa > Chordata > Mammalia > Primates > Lorisidae > Arctocebus > Arctocebus calabarensis. The sequence goes on from CAUYON010106900.1 coordinate 19,729, forward strand.
ATCTGACACCTCGTGAGGAAAGGTGGCCTCACCAAGCTCCTGTGGGTGCCACTGGGCATCATTGCCTATAGCTTGAATTTCTCCTGTCCCCGCAGGCGCCCAATGCGTCCGTGCTGGTGTTCTTCCACAACATGGTGCAGGGCGACGGGAGCGCAGCATGGCCGACTGTTGACGGCTCCATCTTGGCTGCTGTTGGCGATCTCATCGTGGTCACTGCCAGCTACCGAGTGGGTGTTTTCGGCTTCCTGAGTTCTGGTGAGTTGCTGGCATTGGTGGGGGCTGCTGACCCCTGAACAGAGGCTCGGTTCCTTCTCCCTGAAGCTCCATCCCCTGCTGCCCCTATCCCTCCTCTAGCCCGGTGAGGCACACAGTAGATTCCAGCATATTCTGAGACCCTCTGCTGATGCTGACACCCATACATGAGAACAGTGAATGCCACTTATTGAAAACTCACCATGTGTCTGAAACTGCTCCAAGTACATCACGGATGTTATCTTGTAGAGGTGTGTGTGTGTCATGTATATGTTGAAGAGGAAATCGAGGCCCAGAAGGGTAGAAAGTGTCTCAAGATTATGTAGTTAGCAAATAGTAGAGCCAGGCTGCACCAGGGCTTGCCTTGCACTGCACAGGCTCAGGGTGTGTGTGTCGGGGGCTGCTCTCTGGCCCGTGGGGAGGCCATCTGCCTGAGAATGAGGGCTGTGTGGGTAGTGATTTCCACTTCCTCTAACTCGGGCCTCACTTGTGAACACTGTCCTGTCCTATGCCCAGGCAGGACCATGTTTATTACTCACCAGGTCAGAACTGAGGTCTGAACCAACCCAAACATCCTCCAGCCATGCCCTCTCTTCCTTCTCCAGACATGAGCAGGAGTGGTGGGGGCGTTAGGCCGTGGTGGGAGACGGCGGACACACTGGCCTTGGACTCTGAAGAATCAAGGGCCAGCTCTTCCACTTGTGGGCTATGGGACCTTGGACAAAACTCTTCCTTTCTCTGACTATCAGTCTTCTCCTCTGGAAAATGGGAACATTTTACCCTGTGTGTTCAGGTGAGGGAATACCCAGGAAAGGTTTTAGAAAATATAATGGATTGTACATACCCTCGGAAGGGCATGAAACTTCATCTCTGTTTGGAAAGGGTCTTGTTGAAGACCTGGCCTGTGCATGAGATATCATGCTCAGTGTGGGGGCAGGTGGGAAGGAGCTATGGTGGATTAGGTTGTGTGAGAGTGGTGGGTATCCAGAGAGCGAGTGACCACATGGCATGAGGCCTTGGGTACCACAACCAAGATTCTGGGCCTGGACCAGAAACAAGAAGATATCAGGCTTAGGAAACAGGCAACCAGTTAAGGCAAAAGGCAGCCAGATGCCAATGTAGGAGTTTTGTCAGGAACAATGATTTCAGATTTTCCCTTAGAGGTATCAGGGTCCTCTGGGAATCTAAGAGGAGATAAGCTTTCCACTTCCTTGCCTCTGTTCTCGGCCTGAGGGACTCTGGGCCCCTCATTGTATTTTCCCAAGTCCCTAGTAAAATAGTGAGCATTATCCCCACCTACTTCACACAGATGTGCTGTTGAGACATAAGGTGGCTGGGGCTTTGTGGACACTTTTTGGAAAGTATAAATAATTATTCACATGTGGGTTTATTTTCTTTCTTTGCCTGGGTCTCATTTGCTCTGTTTGAATACAACACTGACCATGACGAGTCCAGTCAGTAGCTCGGAAGAGGTGGGAGAGAGTCAGGGCTCTCCTGTGGAAGGCCCGTGGAGCTTGCCCCAGACATGGCTGGCTTCTTGGCTTAGAGCATTTTGAGACAGAAGAGAGCGACTTTCCATATGCCGTCTGTCGCTGAGGGGGTGGAGGATTTTGATTTCACGGAATGTACTCTTGCTGAGAATTCATGTGCTTCTGGAGAGGCAAACTTGTTTTGGCTGCTGGCAGGGACAGCCTGTGGGGAGGCGATGGACGCTTCCAGAACACTCATACACTCATTCCCCATTTGCACCAGTGGTGCCTGTTCATTTTTGCTCAGAGGAGAACTATCAGCAAGAAAGAAGGGAAATTGCACCGCTGGGGCACCTCGCTGTACCAGGTGTTACTCCTGGGCTGCCCCCTTCAGCTCTCACAGGAGATCTGCATGGCTGGTGTTGAATGGCCACTTCACGTTGAGACTAGAAGCTCAGTGAGGGCCTTTATCACCCACAAATGGCATCCTGGGCGCTAGACCGGCTGGTTGTATAAGAACAAGAAGTATCTAATTGTGGCTTCCCTCTTCAGAGGCCTAGAAATGCCTGTGGATGCCTTGTTCTTCCCTACAGAGCAAGGTCAATCTTTTGTGTCTATTTAGCCTCAGGCCCTTTGCTTTGTTTACTAGGTCTCATAGAAAGCCCCCTCCCGATTTTCCAAAGACCCTTAGGGTCTCTTGCACTGCACCTTCTTGTACTTTGCCCTGAAAGGGGCACGAAGACCTTAGTATCCTCAGTGAATCATTCAGGAAAATGAGGCACAGAGATAGGACCTTGGGCAGCGAACCAGCAGACCCGTGATAGGGACACAGGCCTCCTGGCTGCAGGAGCCGTCTCCTGCCCACCTCAGGCACACTGGGTGGCCAGGCTCTGCAGAGCTACATTGGGTGCAGGCACCAACTGGAAGCAGGTGCTCATCTGCCTGGGGAGTGAGGAGCAACCTCTGTCTCTGCTAGTCGCCCCAGTAAGCCTCTGACACAAACACTTCCTCCATCCCCTTTTCTATTTTTTTTTTAATTAACAGATTTTACTATTTAGAGCTAGTTTACGTTTACAGAAAAATTGAGCAGAAAGCACAGAGAGTACCCAACGCTTCCTCTCCCCTGCCCCTGTTTTCCCATTATTATTAATGCCATGCTTTGGGTGGGCATGCTATGATCCTTGATGAACACGAGGGCATTTTGTTATTCACATTACTCACAGCATCCATACTTTACATTAGGGCTCACTCTCAGCGTGGTATGTTCTAGGGGTTTTGCCAAACACAAGGTGTCCCGTGTCCACCATTGCAGGGTCCCACAGAATGGTTTTATTATCTTACAGCTTCCTCATGCTCCGCCAATTCATTACTTCCTTTTTCCATTTTAAACAGTTGAAAATGGCAGTTCAGAAGAGAAGTCTGGAAAGCACTATTCACTTGAGTGCCAGTCTCAGCCTGGGGTCCTGCAGGCTCCACAGGCTTGCATCTAAGCAGGACAGGGTCTGAGAGCTGTCCCAACACTCTGTGACACCCAGGGACCCAGGGGCTCTGGGCAGTTCCTTCTTTCCGCCTCCCATTGCAGGGCCCATCTGTCAACAGATAAGGCCAGTACAAGGGGGCAGCTTATGTGAGGTGGAGTGCATAAAGGAAAAGCAGGAAGACCCCACCTGGCACCTAGCAGGGCTTGCACGAGTCAACTCCCCTTGTCTTCCCCAGACAGGGGCTCTTTCAAGGCAGGGCTGTATTTTCCTCATTTCCTGGCCCAGCGTCTGGCTAGTCGCGGGCACAGAGCTGCCTCTTGATGGTGGCCACAGCAGCCTTGGCATTTATTGAATCAGACTGAATAGCTGCAGTGTGTGCCACAGCTCAGCCCATAAATGTGTCCCAGAGAGAAGATGGTCCCCTAGAACTCCATGCTCCAGAGGCACTTTTCAAAAGAGGTAGAGAAAGATGGAAGCTGAAGCCTGTGCCCAGCCTGAGGCCAGCTAGACAAACTCATGCTTTCTGAGAGAAAGGACAAGCCCCGCCCTGTATTTAAAGGCAACCTTGGCGCCTGTCGAAATGAGCTGTTGGAAAAAATAGTGAAGGCTCCCACAGTGGGCCGGGGGGGGGGGGCACATCCCCAGGCCTGGATGCTGCAGGCAGGACAGCCCTCAGGGCATCTGGCACTCAGTGAGTGTCTCTTGCCTGGCAGAGCAATGCAGTGAGGGGAGCTGGGGGTGGCTTCAGGGACAGAGAAGGAGAGGCTGGACAAGGCATGGGCCTGCTGGCCCTCCATAGGGCGTGGGAGTGGAGGAAATGTGCTTTGGCCAGGGAGCCAGACAGAAGGCCAGGCTGCCAGCAGTAACCATGCAGTGCATGACCTCATGGTCCCTGTGGAGAGGGCCTGTGTCCTTCCTAAAACAGAAAGTCAGGCACGGAGGGTGGCCCCAGCGGGGTCCATCATGGTGCTGCTCCTGCTACAGGAGCCAAGGCAGGCCCTGCTCAGGGCATTGGTGAGATGATAGTAGGAACTAAACTTGTTCTATTTTATTAAGAAGTTAATCTTCTATAATGCTTTATGCCAGACTCTGTTCAGTTCCCTTTTATAAGCAGTAGCTAATTTATTCATCATAACAACCAAAAGAGGTAAGTACTGTCATCATTTCACAGACCAAAGCACACAGACGTAAGTAACTTGTCCAGGAACCCCACAGCTGGTAAGTGGTGGGGCCAGGATTGCAGCCAGTGGTCTGGCTCTGAAGCCTCTGTGCTACCTCTTGCCCATGTCCACTGACAAGACCTGGTTGAGGACCTGCTGGGAACCCAGAACTGCACGAGGGGACCTTTGCTGAGGGGACAGCTGAACTGTTTGCTGGGTGGCCCTCATCAGAGGAGTAGGTGGCAGGGCAGATCAGGGCAATGTGGATGCGACCCAGGTCCAGAGAGCCTCTGTTCACATCCGCCTCCCCACCAGGCTGTAGCTCCTGGGCAGCCACCAGAGCCCTGTCCTCCCCTGCCCTGGGGCTGAGCTTGCCACACACAAGTCTGCAGTGCAGCTTGTGCTTATGGTGAGACTGAGCCTAGGGGACCTAAGAGTGAGGAGAACCGGGGCTGAGCTACCCCAGGCTGCAACTAGCTGAATGTGGGCAGTGACAGGGCCCCAGACTGATCAGACAGGCTAACCGCACATCTTGAAAAATCTGAACAGCCAGGAAGACATTCAGACTTGATACACTAGGAATGAGGGAGTTACGTAGCCTCTTTGAATGGAGATGGTTCCAAATAGAGCACATACATTGTTTAGTACACATGATAGAGTTTTTTAACAAATGTTTGAATTAGACTAAACATCGGGACAGAGTTCTGGTTGTGAATTAGTATTTGAGTTCCAACTTGATCTCAAATTTACTTCTTGCATCTAAACAAGCTCTTTCCTTCTTAAGTTTTAATTTCTTCACCAGGAAAAGAAAGGGTGGGACTGAACTCTCAGACTGTAACTGCTTGTTAACTGCCTTCTGTGTGCTCAGGCCAAGTGGTGGGGACAGTCCCCAGCACGGTGCCTGCCCAGCCCCAGATGGAGCCCAGTACATACTAGTTTTTTGTTTGTTTGTTTGTTTTTTTAATTGTTGGGGATTCATTGAGGGTACAAGAAACCATGTTACACTGGTTGCATTTGTTGGGAAAAGTCCCTCTTACAATCGTGTTTTGCCCCCAAAAGGTGTGGCACACAACAAGACCCCAAGACCCCAAGACTCCACCCCCCTTACTCCTTCCCTCTCTCTGCTCTTCCTTTCCCCACCCCTCCCTCATTCTTCCTCTCTCTGCTCGCCCCTTCCCT
>CAUYON010106901.1:0-16421 GCA_963573935.1 Arctocebus calabarensis
GCGTTGTGGCAGGCGCCTGTAGTCCCAGCTACTTGGGAGGCGGAGGCAAGAGACTCGCTTGAGCCCAGGAATTGGAGGTTGCTGTGAGCTGTAATGCCACAGCACTCTAACCAGGGTGACAACTTGAGGCTCTGTCTCAAAAAAAAAAATAACCGGGCATTATGGCACCCATAGTCCCAGCTACTTGGGAGGCTGAGGCAAGAGAATCACCTAAGCCTAAGAGGTGGAGATTGCTGTGAGCTGTAACGCCGCAGCACTCTAGCAAGGGTGACAAAGTAAGAGTCTGTCTCTAAAAATAAATAAATAAATAAATAAAAGTCTCAAAGGGGCTCGGCGCCTGTAGTTCCATGGTTAGGGTGCTAGCCATATACATCGGAGCTGGTAGGTTCGAACCTAGCCCAGGCCTGCTAAACAACAAGGACAACAACAAAAAAAATCCCAGTGTTGTGATGGGTGCTTATAGTCCCAGCTACTTGGGAGGCTGAGGCAAGACAATCACTTAAGCCCAGGAGTTTGAGGTTGCTGTGAGCTGTGATGCCATAGCACTCTACCGAGGGTGACATAGCGTGACAGAATGAGATTCTGTCTCAAAAAAAAAAAAAAAGAAAGTCTCAAAGAGAAAAATCAATGCATATGTGCAAAGAACCTTCCTCCCTGAAGATGGGGCTTAGGTCAATACCTGTGTACCCAACATGTGCCTGCCTTGAACCCCAGAAAAACCACTGTTGGGGGCAAGAAAATCACTATGCCAAAAAGGAAAACCAAGATGCTGCTCTGACATCTTGCTGTGTGCTCCCTCACTGTAGACTGGTTGCCTCTTCCCACCCAAAGACTGGAGCACTAGCATCCTCAGGCTTTCACAAACTGCACCCCACTGCTCAGCAAGCCTAGAATCTTCACCCTGGGTGGAAGCTAATGAGTTTTCTGCTTCCAAGAAAACAGGTATTTTTATTTGTGGTCTAGCAAGCTAAAGACAGCTGAGCCTTCAAGCTGACCCTAAAGAATCTGAACTCAACCCCCAGAGACACAGAGGTTTGTGATGTTGGCTCAACTAGTCACAACCTTCTAGGGGAAGGCCTCATGCCCCTGTGTTAATCTCTCCAAGGATGGACCACCTCTTACTACCTCTGCCAAAGCACTGGATAAAGAGGGGATGAAAATAAGAAAGTTAGTCCCTGCACCTGATGCTAACAACCTATAAATTAACTGTAAGACTTATATAAAAAGCCATGAAGGAAACAGATAATTTTACAAAATACTGGGAAGTTCTATCTTATGCCTAACTTAAATCTATCATGCTATAGTTTAAGTTCATTCCCACTTGGTTTAATATATATTTGTAAAAAGCTTTCACATCCTCACAATGAAAAGTACTACAGCATGGCTCGGCGCCCATGGCTCAATGGGCTAAGGCGCCAGCCACGTACACCTGAGCTGGCGGGTTCGAATCCAGCCTGGGCCCGCCAAACAACAATGATGGCTGCAACCAAAAAATGGCTGGGCATTGTGGCGGGCGCCTGTGGTCCCAGCTACTTGGGAGGCGGAGGCAAGAGACTCGCTTGAGCCCAGGAATTGGAGGTTGCTGTGAGCTGTAATGCCATGGCACTCTATCCAGGGTGACAGCTTGAGGCTCTGTCTCAAAAATAAATAAATAAATAAATAAATCAAAGTATTTACTATCTACTAAGCCTCTGATACAGTGGTTCTCAAATTGTATTAAAGGGCTGCCACCATTTAATACAGTTCCTCATGTTGTGGTCACCATATGGTGGGGGGTCACCATAACATGAGGAACCATACTAAAAGCTCGCAGCATTAGGAAAGTGAAAACCTCTGCTCTAATACATTATAAACATGAGACAGCTGGGAAACTAACAAGGTCCCTTTCCTTTAAGACTAGGGTTCATAACTGGGGACTAAGGGTTTCAGGTAACTGATCTACTCGACTTACTAGCAAAAATATGTGCTGCATAAGCATGTTAGGGTTCAAGAGTCTATGACTTTCAAAAAGTCAAGAACCACTACTTAAGAGGAGTTCAGCCATGCACACATCATACACATACAAAGATCACAAAAAGAAAAGAATTATTTGTTTATGTGTTCAGGAAATTTAGCCTCACAAATCTGTCAGAATTCATGTAACTTTGACGCTCATCTTTCTGAGACAACAGGAAAAATGAAATTTTCTAAGAAAGCAATGTACAAGGCTGACTGCCCCACTTCTCCTGGGCTTTCCACACCTGCTGCTGGAGGACGTAGAGCATTCGGGCAGAACGAACAGCTTGCTCCTGTCTCCTGACACGAACTCGACGTTCTTCATCTGGATCCAAAGCTGCTTCTAGTCTGCCTGGAAATATTTTCCCCCACGAAGGTGGATTATAAACCATATATATGAAAACTTCAATTTATGAAAATTTAATTTAAAGAAATAATAAAGTTGAAGATCTCTAGTTTTATTAAGAAAAAAATTAAGTTGTTATAACAGAAAATTTCATTTATCATCAGCCAAGAAACTAGAGATGAGCAGGACTGTGTACTGACTCCAAGATAGAAGGGCCATGAAGATGTGAACATAACACCTCCCTCCAGGCCACAGTTCCCCAAACCAAACCCCACGGGACAGCTATTTCAGTGTGAAGCATGTCTTACTATTTTACAAAAATTCTTTAAATTGAGCCCAAATCTGTTATACTTGCTATTTTTTTCAAAAACTCTTTCCCGGCCATTTTTATGTTTAGTAAGATTATTTTTACACATTCTTATCTTGAATCCAAAAGAGAAATCTTTCCCCTAACACATTAAGATAGCAAGTTTTAAAATTATTTGAATGTCTCAAGTCTTCATATATTTGTCAGGAAGCATAGCCTGTATACACTGGCGTTACACATTTCCAAAAGATTGGTTCAAAGAAATGGTTTCTGGAGGATTGCCTGAGGGAGATGCAATCTAGCCACACTTTCCAGCCTGTGTTTCAAAGATATTTATACAAATTAATTCTCCTATAAAATTTCTAACATACACATCAGAGAAAAGCAGTATTTTATTAGGATAGGTGTATTTTATAAGTTCAAATTTTTAATTAAGTACTCATTTAAACATTAAGCAGTGACAAGAGTATAAGTGTGTTTTGAAGAAGGCACAGATTTGAAGTCAGGAGTTGTTCATGTAGATGTAGTCTCATGGGAGCCTTACAGGCCAAATTATTTCCATCTCTTGTTTAAGTTGCACAGTGGAGGAAATATCCAGATTTACAGCTTACAAGAATATAAATGGGAACTAGTCGAGACAGGGGTTTTTAACTGCTCGTCTCACTGATGATTCTGATGCAGTCAGTCTACAGAGCAGCACTCAGGAAGCACAAATGGGCATCTTAGGGCAATGGAAAAGGTGGTCTGCAGCTAGAGGCCATTGCAAGCTATTACTAGTACCACAAAATACGTGCAGAAAGTGAAAGTATATACTTACATGCTTTCAAGGCAATTTGGCATTTTTGTCACATTTCCATTATAATTTACAAAGTATTGATTTGAAGACACGTTAAGAATTTAAACAAAGAAAATAACCCAGTCTTTCACCTCACAGAGAGTTTGAAAGGTCTATTCAAAAAGTCCCCCTGCATTAATATTAGAACTGATCACCAGAGCAGTGGGCTCCCCGGCAACACCATGGCTTCTGTCCACAAAATGTGGCGGGGTCATGCCACAGACTGACCCTATGAAATGTTATAAGAAACGAGCCATAGCACTTTTGTTATTTTTCTATCCGAATGTTTTTTGATTATTCATGATACCACACAATATACTTCATAGCTCAATGTAACCTCAAACTCTTGGGCTTAAGCAATTCTCTTACCTCAGACTCCAAACTAGCTGAGACTACAGGTGCCCACCACAACACCCAGCTATTTCTTTTGTTGTTGCAGTTGTCATTGTTGATTTAGCTAGCCCGGGCCAGGCTTGAACTGGCTAGCCTGGGTGTATGTAGCTGGCGCCTTACCCACTGAACTACAGGCATGTTTTGTTTTTTTTTTAAAGACAGAATCTCACTCTGTCATCCTGGGTAGAGTGCAGTGGTGTCACTGCTTACAGCAAACCTCAAAGTCTTGGGCTCAAGAGAGTCTCTTGCCTCAGCCTCCCAAGTAGCTGGGACCACTTAGTGTCACCACAACACCCTGCCAAATTTTTGTTTGTTTGTTTTCTATTTTTAGTAGAGACAGGGTCTCATTCTTGCTCACACTGGTCTCAAACTCCTCAGCTCAGCCTCCCAAAGTGCTAGGATTATAAAGTTGAGCTACCACACCTGGCTCATACAACATATTCCTTAAAAAGACCCACAGGAGAAATTTCTTTCTGGCTTCAGTGTGTGGAATGATTATTTTCCTTGCACAATTGTTTTTTCTATTTTAGACTTTGTAAATTCTGCAACTGATGATAGTTCCCTCATTAGCTGGTTCCGAGGAAGCTCAGAAAGAAATACATAACTATCCCTACTATATCTTTTTCCTTTCCTAAGTTTTTCCCATGCCACATATCTCATGTACATATTTTTGTTTTATCTTGTTCAATCACAGGTGTTTAAGTTACTTAAATCCTTTATGTAACACACGTATATGTATATATGCATATATTAAATTTAAAATGCATTTGAAAATTCTAGACTGTGTACTATCCCAGCACAATATTTCCTTTTGATGATTAACACTTTACTCCTTGCAGTCTGAAAGCTGAGCCTGATTCCCTACTTTTTAGCTATAGTAGCCCAAATTCTCCAAATGGAATCAATCCTCTACTCCCCAGGAAAATTCAAGAGCCCTAAGAAGACCAAAGATTTATAGAAAGCAGTATATGTTGTTTATACACCTTTCTTTCTATTCTACCCTGTGGTCAGATATTTCACACATATACCCACAACGTCCCTTGTCTCTAGTGTGTACTCATATAAACAGTACCCAAAAAGAGGGACGCTACCTAACAAATTCAAATATTGTGACCTGTTTATACTCTCACATTAACCTAACATTAAAAAATAAATAAATAAAATAAACAGTACCCAGGTGAGAACTGGTTTATCTACAATATGCATTTACTATGCTCTTTTTCTGCGAAAACTAAAAATAATTTTGCCAGAATGACTACTGGAAAAAGAATGAAAACGTTACAGGATTAATTTACACTCAGATGCCAGAAGACCTAAAGATCAAACAGCAGGTACCTAAGGTTCAGACAGCGGCTCCCGCAACTCCTCTTTCGGTGCACGTACAGAGTGACCTACAGTGAAGGAGCTCTTCCATGCGCCTCTGCTGGGAGGGACTAGGGCAGAGCAGACTCTTGAGAGAAAGAACTCTTTCCAGACTCCAAGCCCTATTGTCCTATCATGAGTGCTCACATCTCAGTGAACCAACACAAAGAAGGAAGGAATGGAATTAGTGGTAGGGTGTGGGAGTCCTGAAAGAACGCATTTGGACTATCCTGCACTCATGACATCAGGTCAAAATGAAGAATCTAATTTTTCTCACCTTTTTTAGTTACCTCTTCAATTTTGTGGATACAACTGCTCAATTCTTTCTGAAGACGCTGGACTTCTAGCAGGCTTCTCTGTTCACTTAAGTTTTTGTGGTCGCTTATCCCGGGATGGGGCTGACCGAGTCCTGGATCACGGGTGGGTGGCGAGTTTGGCACAGTAAGACTTGAAAGTGCTGGGTGAGACGTGTACAGGTACACCTGGGCACCAGAGCTGGAGATTTCTACTTTGGATGGCTGGTGGCTGCACTGACACACTTCCTGACTCTTTGATTCTTTCTTTTCCACCCTATGGTCAGATAGTTTATACTTAGTATGTCCACATCTCTGCAAGCTTTGAGGCTGAACTCTAAGATGATGTTCCTTGATGCGTTCTTCGAATTGTCTTCGTTTAACATCTCTTTTAGCTAGGTGGACAGCATAGCTAAGTCTCTCTTCTGATATGACGGAAAATGAAACAGAACTGCATAGGTCAGGATCGACTCTATAATCTGCATCTTTACAATGGTATGATTCATTGTACGAATGCTTCAGTTTTTCAATTCTAATTGCATGTGGGCAAGAATATCGGATTGCCAAGTTGCTTGGATGTGTAGGAACATTCCTATTAAACTGCAGCTGGTTCTTCAAAAAGTAAATAAAAGTAGGCAGAAATTAGAGAAATAACATATTACATAGTTGGTATACGTCTATAGGCAAGTCTCTAAAATTTCACCTACCAGAGTATAGGTGCTAAGGAGCATTTTTCTGTTGCACTGGTAGAACCAGCCACTTTCCTACACAAGTGAGTTCATCACATACCCCTGGTTCTGTGGTACAATCTTACATTATTAATATCTTCCTGGAATCATCTTCTAAAAGTCAACCCAAAACACTTCAAGCAGCAATCTGTAAGTCCCTCAACTCCCCTTATAAACTTTCATCCTGCTTCCAAATAGCAGGTTCCAAGGATCATTAGGACTACTATGAAGATCTATATGCCAATATAAATTGGAAAAACTAGAAGAAAAGCATAAATTCCACACACACACAATCTACCAAGACTGAACCATAAAGAAATCCAATGACAAATAATGAGAAGCAATAATAAAAAGTCTTCCATCAGGCTCGGCGCCTGTGGCTCAACAGGCTAAGGCGCCAGCCACATACACCTGAGCTGGCGGGTTCGAATCCAGCCTGGGTCTGCCAAACAACAATGAAGGCTGCAACCAAAAAATGGCCAGGCCTTGTGGCGGGCGCCTGTAGTCCCAGCTACTTGGGAGGCAGAGGCAGGAGACTTGCTTGAACCTAGGAATTGGAGGTTGCTGTGAGCTGTGATGCTACAGCACTCTATCCAGGGTGACGGCTTGAGGCTGTCTCAAAAAAAATAAATAAATAAAATAAAATAAAAAAGTCTTCCATCAAAGAAAAGTCCACTGGCATCACTGCTGAATTCTATCAAACATTTAAGCTAATACCGACCCTACTCAAACTGCTCCAGAAAATTAAGGAGGAGGGAACACTTCCTAACTCATTCCATGAGACCAGTAGCACCCTGATACCAAAACCAAACAAAGACACAACAAAAATTGAAAGCCTATAGGCCAAGATCACTGATAAACACAGATGCAAAAATCCTCAACAAAATATTAGCAAACTGAATTTAACAACACATTAAAAAGATCATTCTTCATGATCAAGTGGGATTCATTCCAGGGATGCAAGGATGGTTCAGCAAATGAAAATAGAGAAATGTGATACATTGTATCTACAAAATGAAGAACATAAACCCTATGATCATTTCAATCAATGTCAAAAAGCATTCAATAAAATTTAACCTCCCTTCATGATAAAAGCTCTCAACAAACTGGCTATAGAAAGAACATACCTCAAACATAATAAAAGCCATATACAATAAACTCACAGCTAATAGAATACTGAACAAGGAAAAACTGAAAGCTTTTCCTCTAAGATCTATTCTAGAACATGTCGAGAATGACCACTTTCCCACCACTTTTATTTAACATAGTACTAGAAGTTCTGGCCAAAGAATTAAACAAAAGTAAGATATAAAGGGCATCCAAGTTCAAAAGGATGAAGTCAAATTAGCCTTGTTTGCAAATGATATGAGAAAAACCTAAAGACTACCAAAAAACACCTATTAGAACTAGTCAGTTCAATAAAGTTATAGGAGACAAAATCAACATACAAAAATCAGTAACATTTCTATACACCAACACTGAACAATCTGAAAAGAAATCAAGAAAGCAATCTCATTTAACATAGCTACAAATAAAAATACCTAGGAACAAACTTAACCAAAGAAGTGAAAGATTTCTATAATAAAAACTATAAAACATTGATGAAAGAAATTGAACAGGGCACCAAAAAGGGACAGATCGTCCATGATCATGGATTAGAGAAAGTAATATTATTAAATGCCCATACTACCCAAGGCAATCTACAGAGTCAATGCAATCCCTATCAAAATACCAAGGACATTCTTCACAGAAACAGAAAAAATAATCCAAAAATTTATATGGAACCACAAAATAGCCAAAACAATCCTGTGCAAAAAGAACAAGGCTGGAGGCCTCATATTATGTAACTTCGAGTTATACTATAAAGCTATAGCAACCAAAACATTACAGTACTGGAATAAAACTAGACACACAGACGAATGGAACAAAACTGAGACCCAGAAATAAATCCACATATATATAGTCAACCCACTTTTGACAAAGGTGCCAAGAGCATATATGGGTGGAAAATGTCTCTTCAAAAAATGATGCTGGCCGAGTGACACCTGTGGCTCAAGGAGTAGGGCGCTGGCCCCATATACTGGAGGTGACGGATTCAAACCTGGCCCCGGCCAAAAACTGCAAAATAAATAAATAAATAAATAAAATAAAATAAAAAGATTTATTAAAAAATGATGCTGGGTAACAGGATATCCATTTGCAGAAGAATGAAACTAGACCCCTATTTCTCACTGTATACAAAAATGAAATGAAAATTAATTGAAGACCTTAAATGTAAGACCTGAAACTAAGAAACTACTAATAGAAAATACTGGAGAAATATGCCAGACTCTGGTTTGGCCAAAGATTTCTTGAGTAAAGTCTCAAAAGCACAGGTAATCAAAGCAGTAATGGACAAATGGGATCACATCCAACTAAAAAGCTTCTGCACAACAAAGGAAACAATCAACAAAGTGAAAACTCACAGAGTGGCAGAAAGTATTTGCAAACAACCTATCTGACAAGAATAAACAGAATATACAAGAAGCTCAAACTACGCAACAGAAAAAATAATGTTTTGAAAATGGGCAAAAGATCTGAATAGACGTTTCTCAAAAGAAGACATACAAATGGCTAATAGGTATATGAACAAATGCTCAACTCATCACTAATCATCAAAGAAATGTAAATCAAAACTACAATGAAATATCATCTCACCCCAGTAAAAATGGCTTTTGTCCCAAAGACAGGTAATAATGGCTGCTGGCAAGGATATGGAGAAATGGGAACCTTTATACACTATTGATGGGAATGTGATAGCTTTCGGGCTGAATTCTGAAATGATGTTCCTTTATGCATTCTTCAACCACAATGGAGAACAGTTAAGAAAGTTCCTCAAAAAACAGAACTACCATGTGATCCAGCAGTCCCACTGCTGAGTATATCCAAAAGGAAATTAGTATATCAAAGATAGATCTACATTCTCATGTTTTTTGCAGCACTATTCACAATATCTCAGATAAGGAATCAACCTAAGTGTCCATCAACATATGAATGGATAAAGAAAATTTGGAGAATGGAATCATAAACTGTGGTATATTGATACAATGGAATTAGTAATAAAAGATTAAAAAGAAACAAACCACCGATACATGTAAAAACATGGATAAATCTGAAAAACTTTATACCTAGTGAAAGAAGTCTTACACCAAGGACTAAATGTTATATGATGCCATTTATATAAAGTTCTAGAATAGGAAAAATTTATAGTAGGAAAAAATCCAAACAATAGTTGCCTTTGGAGGGTAGGGACAGGGTTTGACTGGGGAAGGACATTAAGAGACCATTCTAGGATAACAGAAATGATCTGTGTCTAGACAGAGCTTTGGGTTACACATATGCATGTACTTGTCAAAACTCAGCAAATGTGACAAGATGTACACATTTCAATGGATTCAACATTTCTGATGTAAAACTGACATGGAAAGAATTGTGAGTGAATTCCAGTGTACAATATGCATATAGAATGAGATAGGGTATTCACATCTGCAACTAACTTTGAAATGTGTCAACAAGATGGACTGATGGATAGATCTCTAGAGGAATGATCAAATGACAGATACAATGAAATAATATAGTGAAATATTAATGGAATCTAGATGATCACTGTAAAATTCAACCTTGCTGTATCTTTGAGGATTCTCAAAATATAATCTTGGTGGAAAAGACGTTTTGAGACAACTGACCAAAGTTGCATAAAGACTGCTTACTAGATAACATTAGAGAATTTGTTTGCTCATTTTCTTAAGTATGGTATTACTTAGGTATTACTTATGGTATTTCTTAGGTATTACAATTAAGTAGGAAAATTTACTTTTAGATGTATTCTCAACTATTTAGAAGTAGAGTGTCATGATGTCTGCAACTTACTTTGGAATGGTTCTGCAAACATTTTAGAGAGACAGATGGTTGTGGAGATAGAAAAAAATGACAAACTATTAACAACTGCTTAATCTAGAAGGTTATTCAAAAGCATTCATTGTCTTTTTCTTTCAACTTTTATGTATAAAATGTTTCATAATAAAAATCTTAGAAACAAAACTACCTGGGTCTGAAGTTTCATGGGGTCACTCCTCCCATCTAGTTGGGTACTAGATGCTAGATGAACACAAGTTGAGGCTGGCCAGCCTGGTCCCATCATGTTAAACAGAGTAAACCAACAGAGACAGCCTTGTCATGAGGCAACAGTCTTCCCTAAAACCAGTCCTAAAATAAAACAAAGCCATTTTAGACCAACAGTGTTCAAAAGAGGGAACAGAATAGATAAAACACAATACCATGCTTAGATAAAATATCCTAGAAGCAGTCTGTAACATTCTAACAATCATTACTTAAGACAGGTATATGATAGTCTCTTCAATTTATAAAAGCAACCACAATTTTGAAGTTCTCATTTTCAAAGAAATACAAGAACACTTACTATTTTAATGACAATCCCTTGTTCTTTTTATTCCAAATTTCAAATCTCAAGGGTGTCCAGTAAGGCATTATTCCAAAAACAACACTTTTATGGTAAACTAGCACTGTCCAGAAGGGCGATTCTATGGACTAACAGTCTACATTAATGGATTCTAACACTAGTCAAAAAGAGTATGCTTCACTCTGTCAAGTAACCAAAATGGACAAAACTCTGAATGACTCTGTAAACCCGGAGGATCAGAATGCCTACATTCAAACCAGCATTTGCCATAACTAGCTGATGAACCTCTCTAAATCTTCAGTTTTCCCCATCTTCCCCTCACCGTACACACACACAAGATATGACACCATTCGGTAAGCTGTAAGACTATACTCATTATTGCTACTACCTACTATGAAGTCTCTTTATAGACATTTCATTATCCCTGCCACTCAGGTGCCTATCACAGCGCTGTCTCATATTGTTATTTACCTATTCCACTGATATACATCTCATCTTCCCTGCGAGACAAGGTTTCCCTCATGAGGTTAACGGCCTTGTCTTGCTCTTCTGTTTCCCACAGCGTAATACTTTGAACACAGCAGACAATTTAACTCAACCTCTACGAAATGAGCTGATAGTCTATGAACTAACCAGTTTTAAATGCACTGGGGAATTTGTTTTCTCAAAGAATCCTATAGAAATCAAATGGGATATTCAAGGTTTTTTAAAAATCCCTAATTTAAGCTTTTGAATAAACTCAAGGTTTGTAGACTGGATTTGCTTACAGACAGATACATGTGTAGGAATATGAAGGCAGCTGTCCAAGAGTCCCTATTTCTAAGGCTGTAGACACATCATCAAAAAAGCAGATGAGACGTGGCACATTAGCAAAGCCATCCCATCTGCCTGGACATCAGGTTGGGGACTATAGCCATGGAATGGAGTATGTAGAATTGGGGCCAGGCATCTGCAACGTTTACATGGTCAGTACTTGCCCCCGATTGTGTCCATGTGCCAAAGGCCTAATGGTCCAGGCTCCACTGGAAAAAACCAGGTGGTCCCCACAGTTCCAGGAAACCTCACATAATATTACACACACACAAACACACACACGCGCATGCACCCACCCCTGATCTAGTCCCCTACACAAGGTCCTGGAGCCCTCCTCTCCTTGCAGTTTGTCCCTTCCCCGCTGCTCTAGGAAACCTCCCAATTTGTGATCCTACATACCCTGGGCCATCTCCTCCCCCATAGCCCATACCTTCATCCACAGCCCAGGACAAACCTTCCCCCAACCTGTTCCCTCCCACAGAGCCCTAGGACACCTCCCCCCAACTTCTCCCCACACGTTCTACTAGAACATCCCTCTCAACCTGTCCTCCCCCACAGAATTCTCTCCCCTAGTGTGCCCCCTCACTCTGACCGCAGACACTCCTCCAGCCTGTCTCCTCCCACTCTGCTGTGGATGAACTCTGAAATGGCCAAGCCCTATTTCCTCCCTTAGAACAGGGGTCACCCTAATGGCTGTTCTTCTCTCGGACACTCCTGTAACATCCTCATAGATTGTTTCTTCCCCCACAGACCTTGGACAGCTCCATACCCTGGGTCCACCCACACAGGTGTGAGACACCCCCACAGCCCGGCTCCTCCCTGCCAGTCCCAGGGTACTCCTACCTCCTGCTTCCTCCTCTAAAGCCCTTACCCCCTCTGCGGACTGTCTCCTTACCACTGCCAGGCCTGAATCACCGACATCTACTTCTGTGCCTGGAGACCCAGTCGCCCACACTGCAGCAGGTATGCGCCCCGCCATGGGAACTCCTACAGTTGTAAGAACCCCTAGAGGTGGAGGCACCCTCGCAGCCTCAGGGCATACTCCACCATGTCTCCTTCTCCCTGGGCCTGAGACACCTTCACCCACATCCCTCTCTGCAGGTCCCCGAGCCCTGGCAGCAGTGGACACTTCTGTGGCCACCTCAGTGGCCAGTCTCCTTCCACATATGCCTGAGCTGTTGTCCGTAGAGATAGTATCCCCCGCCATTGGCCCAGGGAGCCCAGAAGCCATGGGCTCTCCCATAGCCATGGAAACTCCAAAAGCCACAGGCATCCTACCAACCTGTCTTCTTCCTGATAGGTCCGAGAGGCCCTCAGAGAGTGTCTCTACCCCTACAAACCCAGGTGGCCCCTCAGCCATGGAAACCCCTGGGGTCTGTCTACCTCCTGACAAGCCTGAGATTCCCCCAGAGCTGGTCTTCTCCTCCTTGGGTCCAGGCATCCTGGCAGAAGCAGGCATCCCCAGCCTTGTGGGAGCCATGGCATCTGCAGGTTCCCCAACTATCTCTCTCTCCCCCCAAAAGCCTGTGATGCTTCCAGAACCAGTTTGCTCCCACACAGACCTGGGTACCCTGGGAACCACAGGCATCCCACCATTTGTGGGTACCCCTGCAGTCTGTCTCCTTCCCAGTGAGCCTGGGAAATCTCCAGGACCAGTCTCTACCTCCAGAGAACCAGGAATCCTAAGAATAGTGGGCACCTCAGTGGTGACAGGAGCTCTGACACTCTGTCTCTCTCTCCAAGGTCCTTGAACACCCCCAGCGCCAGTCTCCTCCCCTACAAACCCAGGGATTTCAGAAGCCACGGGAACCCCAATACCCTGCCTCCCTCCCCATGGTTCTGGAAAAGCCCCAGAACCACTATCATCCCCCACAAGCCACTGCTCCTCTGGAGCCAGAGGCCCCCCTGAAGCCGCAGGTATACCAGCAGCATGAGCCCTTTCCCACAGGTTCAAAACTGTTCTAGAACAGCCTTCCTGACACACGGGACCAGACACCCACAGAGCAGCCGGCACTTTTCCAGACCCAGGCACGCCCACACCAGTGAGGACCCCTGCTAGGGCACACCTGTGCTTGGGCACATCTGCTGCCTTGGGAACCTCTACTGTCTGAGACAGCCCCACAGCCTGCCTCCTCCTGCACACACAGGATACTCCTCTACAGCCAGCCTCTTGAGCCCCAATCCAAGGGCCCCCCCAAACTGAAGGCACCAGAGTCCCTTGCTCCCCCACAAGCTGCCTCCTCTCCCACAGGCTTGGGACATTCCCACTGCATGTCTCTTCCCCTACAAGCCCCGACACTGCCACAGCTGGATGCCTTCCCAGAGTCTGCCGCCTATCCCACAGGTCCAGGACACCACCATGGCTTGTCTCTTGGCCCATGGCTCCTGGTACCACCACAGCCTGGGACACTTCCACTGGCTGCTCGGTTCTCCATAGTCCTGGGCCGCTTGCGCAGCTTGTCTCCTCCTTCCCTAAGGCCCTGGGTACTCCCATGGCCTGTTCTATACCCCACAGGCCTGAGGCACCCCCAGAACCTGCCTCCTGCTCACTAGGACCAGACAGCTCTGCAGTCTCTGCAGCTTCACATGACCCTGAGTCACTTCCAGAGCCTGTGTCTCCCCATACAGCCAGTCCCCTTTCCCTGAATCTGGGGTCACCCCCACATCTAGTTTCCTCGCCAGTAGCACAAGGCACCTCTGCAGGCTGTCCTGCACCCCACAGGCCTGGGATACCCACAGAGCCTATCTCCTCCATAGCTTGTCTCCTCTGCCATATGCCTGAGACCCCCACAGAAGTGGTTTCCTCCCCCACACCTCTAGGGATCCCCACAGACTGAGGCACCCCAGTGTCCTGTTTCTTTCCCCATAAGCTGGGGATATCCCCACAAACTGCCTCTTGCGCCAGAGCCCCAGGAATCCTCCCCCTCCCAGATAGACCTGGGGCACCTCCATAGTCCATCTCTCCCTCCACAGCTTGGGACACTCCCACAGCCCCAGGCCACCCTGTGCCCCCAGGTACCCCCATAGTGTGCCCTTTTCCCCAAGAGCCTAGGGCAACTCCATAGCTTATCTCTTCCACAGCTCCAGGCACAACCGCAGTCTGTTCCCTCCCCAACAGGTGGGAGGCAATCCTAGGACTTGTCTCAGCAAGGTGGGAGGTAATCCCAGACACATCCACTGGAGGAAGCACGCACCCAGCGTGCCCTGGTTCACAAAAGCCTGAGGCTCTCTCACAACCTTCCCCTAACCCCAGAGCAGTGGATAGTCTTGAGGCAGGGGGTAACACCCTAGCCTGTCCTTTCACCCAAGGTCCTGTAAGACCACCACAGCTAGTCTCTACCCAGGAAGCTCGGCCAGGAACACCCCTTTCAACTGGTCCCTCTCCTGCAGGCACAGGATGGAGCTCAACTCTGCTTCCTTCCCCACATCCTGAAGCTGCCCTCATAGCCTGCACCTTTAACCACAGTTGAAGAATGCTCTCATGCCCCAGAGATCCCGGACGACCTTTTCTCTCACAGCCCCGGGGACTTCTATCTTCTGACTCCTCGTCCCCAGACCTGGTCACCCACACACATCCAGCAGATCCTACTACCTCGGGATCTCCCACAGCCCCGTTAACCCACACAGCCCTAGGGTCCCTTGCAGCCTCAAACGAGCCTGCAATCGCAGGTGTTCCCGAAGCCTCATTCTCCCCAGCAGTATCGGCTGTCTGCACTGCTTGTCTCCTCCCCCGTGGCCGCCGACAGTCCTGCAGCCTTTCTGCACTCACACAGCGCGTCTCCCAAACCGAGGACATCGCCCGGCGCCTTGCTCCACGGCCTCGAAACGTCCCTGCACCCCACCTCTTCCCCCACGGCCGCCGAACTCCCCACCCCGACCTGCTAGGCCCTACGCAGCGACCCGGCATCTTAGCCAGCTCGCTCCCGCGCAGCCTGAGAAAGGCCCCCCGGCCAGTCGCCTGGCTCACAGCTCCAGGACAATTCCTGTCTTCCGCCAACTCAGCCCTGGGGCCCTTTCTAGCTTAACACCTCTCTCCCTGAGCGGCTCTACACTCTCGCTCAAACACAGCTCCAGCCCTCGCAGCCTTTCTCCCTCCCAGCCCCCCACCCCACCCCCGCCCATTCCTGAACGCCCGCCCCCCAGTCCCAGGCTCCCCTAAAGCCTAGACCGAAAAAAAGGCAATTGGGGGACGGAACAGTAAGGTCCTCCCGATCAAGGTCTCCTCTCCCCCAGGTCCATGTCTTCTAGTGCAGCTTCCCAGAATCTTCCCCCCCAGCTCAGATCCGAGCCCACCTGGCCTGGGGCGAAGATCAGCTACCGGGAGACAGGCAGGGTCCCCCCCAACCAACTAGGCCTCGCTTCCGGCCGCTGGTCCCGTCGCCATAGCAACAGGCGCAAGGCGGAACGGGAGCCGTTGAGTCTCCAAAGCTACTTAAGGCTCCAGGTGTTGTCTGGAGGCAAGTTTTGCAGCCAGTGTCCAGGCAGCGGGAGCTAGGACGAGATTAGGGTAGAAAACTGGGTCTGGGAGTAGAGCGAACGCCAGAAGAGGTGAGAAACGAGAGCAGTAAACAGCGCGGATGAGTTATGGGCTTCAGAGGCTCCCGTACACGTCAGAGCGGCGTAGTCTCCGGCCGGAGCTGCGCTGCTCTAGCCCACCCGGAAAATGCTTCGCCCCGCCCAACGTGGGCCCCGCCCCGCGGCCGCCAGCTGGACCGGACGATTACTCTTACAGTCCACAGTACGCTGTTCGGATGGCCCAGTACGAGGAGGTGAACGTGTCCGGCTTTGAGGAGTTCAACCAGGCTGTGGAGGAGCACAATGGGAAGACCATTTTCGCCTACTTTACTGGTTCTAAGGACGCCGAAGGGAAAAGCTGGTGTCCCGACTGTG
>CAUYON010106907.1:0-22133 GCA_963573935.1 Arctocebus calabarensis
GAGGGAAGGAGCGGGGGGGGGGGTCTTGGTGGGCGCCACACCTTTTGGGGGCAAAACATGATTGTAAGAGGGACTTTACCCAACAAATGCAATCAGTGTAACCTGGTTTCTTGTACCCTCAATGAATCCCCAACAATAAAAAGAAAGAAAGAAAGAAAGAAAATGAGAGAATAGGAAGAAGCAGGAATGTGGGAGCCTGAGCAGCAGGCTTGTAGAAGTGGTCACTGGTTCTTGAGGGAGGCACTGGGAGCAGGACAATCTGCAGGCCGCATGGAGATGTTTTGCAGCCTGGAGACAAGCCCTCAAGCAACTGTATGTGTTAATGAGGCCCCCACACCTGTTGTAAAAAAAAAAAAATGGGTAAACATAAATCATAAAATAAAACAAGAGAAATTAGGTCTCATTTGCATATTAACTACAATAACCTTGAGTTAAACTGAACAATAAAAAGGCATGGATTCTTATATTGTATTTTTTAAAAATCAGCAAAGCATTCAGAAATATACATATATATAACACATCCATTCAACAAAAACAAATAATTCCAATGCCATTAATATAATTCAATTTAAATGATGTTATTTGAGTTACCATTCAAAAGGAAACTATTTTACTATAAAACCCATTTTACTATCACAATGAATTTTGTAATAATCAAATTCTCCTTTGAGGAGAAATTTACAAATGGTTTTTCTTCTCACTCTTAGATAAGAAGCAGGTTACATATTTGATTCTCAATTTACTAATTAGAATATTAAGTTCAAGATATTAATCAAAATTCAAAACTCGAGTTAGCACCAAATCATTCTTCTCTCAGCATATTTCATGGTAAAAGCTTACAGTAAACATAGAGGGTGGAATGTGTTTTATTTCATCTGTTTTCTCCATTTTGCCTTTTAAGGTGGCATCGACACCTTTAAAGCTGACAACTTTGGAGAAGGCAGGATTAGAAAAGAGCAGTCTTTAGATGATCTAGGCACACAGCCATTTAAAGCCATGTTTTGTTTTGTTTGTTTTGTTTTGTTTGTTTTGGAGGCTCTAATTTGCTATTCAAGAACTGCCTGCTGCATGTTTCCCTTCCAAGTTCCCTTGATCCACACAGATGCCTGTCTTCCCCAGGGGGTACTTGTGATTGCCTCTTCCGGCTCTGAGTGTGCACCTCCAGATTTTCTAGGGTCTCTCTACACTACCAGGTGACCCTTTCAGACACACACGGGGTGACCGCACACTAGCTTCCTTTTGCTCTCTTAACCTGTCCTGTGACAACTTGTTCTGAAAATTTCACCCTTCTGGTGCTAACAAACTCAGAGAAAGCTCTCCCAAGCCCATCATCAAAAAAGTTAGCCTGCCCTTTCTTTCCCTCTAGATTTCCCAGAAATGAGTCTAATCATGTCCACCCTGTTCCTCTCAACACAGGAAACATATTTCAAAGTTCTCTGAACTTTAAAAAATAAATAAATAACAACTCCCCGTCAGACCCCAAACAAGGCACATATCATTTCAAACCAGTCCTCTTGTAATAGGGAGTGGGAGAGAAACCCCAGCACAGTAGCTCTGCCTGAGAAATGCATTCAGCAACCACTCTTCCTCTCTCTCCCAAATCTTTTATTTTCTTCAACCAGAGGAGGAGTCCCAGAGTCATGGAATACACCCTCAGAATACTTTAAAAGTCACATAAAGTTATCTGGCATCTTATTGTGGAATTTAATAGTTGTTCAGTCATGACACCAAGACAAAACTTTTATTTTAACAATCTGTTACTCATTTAAAACAACTCAGGAGGGCGGCGCCTGTGGCTCCAAGGAGTAGGGCGCCAGCCCCATATGCCGGAGGTGGAGGGTTCAAACCCAGCCCCGGCCAAAAAATGCAAAAAAAAAAAAACCTCAGGAAAGTTGAATAAAAAGGATTATAAGCCAATATTCAAAGTAAATGTTGGTTAAAAAATCATGAATGCATAATTATCATGCCTATATACACATGAAACAGCATAGTCTCAAAATAGAGATAGAACGGGTCAGATTTAGGGAGGAAGATAAATCAACATATGCAGTGAATATTTTATTTTGTCAGAAGCAGATGGTCTTCCCCTCTTTCTTTTGCAGTGAATATTTTAATGTAACTCTTTTAGAAACTAATAGATAAAATAAATCAAAACTAAACAAAAGCATAGATTTGAGTGATGAATTCAAATATAGACAAATTTACAGGGAATTAAAAATTTACTTTCTTTGAGAGCACACATGGAACATTCCAAGGAGTCAATCATAAATTCAATAACAATCTTACATCATATGTCTTCAAACCATAATGCAATAATATTATAAATGAATTTAAGAAGATAGTGAAAATAGTCTCATGTTTGCAAAAGAAAAGAAAACCCTACTCAAAATAACACTATAATTAAGGAGGATATCATCATAAGAATATTATAAAATACAGCAAGATGATAATAAAAGCATATTGTGAAAAATATAGAACACAACTAGAGCAATCCTTAGAGGGAGTTTTTTGAATGAACAATTATTTATTGAATTAATAACAAAAGAAAAATTAAAGTCAAGGAACCTAACATTCGACTCAAGAAACTAGCAGAACTACAAATTTTCCCCTCCAAAACGGAAGGAAGAGTAAAGACAAAAATAATAGAATAATAAAAAACAAGCCAGAGAGAGAACATGCAAAGTCAGTATCTGTTTCTATAAAAAGACTAATGAGATGAACATCTAGCCAGACCAATTACGAGAAAAGAGAAAATGCAGATAACGAAGTATCTAATATTAAAGGGTAACTGACTGCAGACATACGGCAATTTCATAAAAGATATAATGAATAATTACATTGAAATAAATGTGAAGGGTTTTTTTTGGGGGGGGGGGGTTGAGGCAGAGTCTCACTTTGTCGCCCTTGGTAGAATGCCGTGGCTTCACAGCTCACAGCAACCTCCAACTCCTGTGTTTAGGTGATTCTCTTGCCTCAGCCTCCCAAGTAGCTGGGATGACAGGCACCTGCCACAACAGCCAGCTAATTTTTTGTTGCAGTTTGGCTGGGGCTGGGTTTGAACCCACCACCTTCAGTATGGTATGGAGCCGGCGCCCTACCCACTAAGCCAAATGTGAAGTTTTTACTGTTGACTGTATTAGGTTGTGGCCCTAGAGAGATCCTGAATTCTAGGCATACCCTTGCCTATCCCCACTGTGTATAAGCACTCCTATTTACCTAGATAACAGTGGAAAGTAACCCCTGCCAATGTGTGTAATGGTTAGTTTCAAGTGTCAACCTGACTAGATTCAGAAAACCTGTAAAGCATTACTTATGGGTGTGTCTGGGAGGTATTTCCAGAGGAGACTGGCATGTGTCTGAGTGGCCTAGGTGGGGAAGGTCAGCCCTTAGTGGGGGTGGGCAGCACCAAGTTAGCTGGGGGCCCAGATACAACAGAAAGGCGGAAGAAAGGGGTACCTCTCCTCCAGTAGCTAGGACCTTGGGACCCCAGGCTCTCTGGCCTTGGGACTGCACGACTTACACTAGTGCCCTCCCGGTTTTAGTTTCTCAGGTTGTTGGCTTCAGACTGAGAGATATGACGCCATCAGCTCCCTTGGTTCAGAGATTTTCAGACATGGTCTGAGCCATGTGAATGGCAACCCGGGGTTTCCAATTTGCAGACAGCCTATGGTGGGAACTGATCAGCCTCCATAATTGTGTGAGCCAATTCCCTTAATAAATCCCTTCTCATATATTTATATATCCGTATCTATACCTGTATCCTATGGCTTCTCTCTCACTGGAAGATCCTGACTAATACACATGGGAAACCTCTTTTGTCACTTGTTGGTCCATTGACATGAAGTACCTTAAACTGCCAGGCCACAGTCTCACTTTCCAGATCAATGGAACTGTGCCCCCTGTGGAAGTGTTCTACCTTTTAAGACCTCTAAGCAGAGCCCAGAATCTTAGGAATGGGAAGAAAATATGTTGAAAGTGGGTCATAAGTCATGTCAGCAAGAGGCTCTATGTTATGTCCGACTTTTACTCCTTGGTTCTCAAATGCAAGAGTTCTGACTGTGAGAGTATTGTATGCTGGTGTAACTAGGACAACTCTGGTCTGGGTATTGAAGAATGAATAGGAAGTGCCCATGAAAACCCCGAAAGGGGAAGTATGAGTAAATTAGAAAAAAATCCACAGCACCACAGTGGACCAGCATTGTTATCAGCATTGCCTAGAGTCCCTTCCATTGTAGAAAGGCAAGAAAAAGAAATTTAAAAGATGAGGATTAAATATGGAAGAAAATGAACTAGAATTGTTCACAAGTGATGAGTCCATTTATAGCAAATAAAAAAATATAGCTCAATTATTGGAATTAACACAAGAGTTTAGAAAGGTTACTGAATAAAAACAATCAATACACAAAAATCACACCAATAAAAATAAGATGAAATGCAAAACAATAATTATTTTCAATAGCATACCTAACAATACATAAAGAGAACAAGAGACACTTAAGAACTGTGCAGATGTAATAAAAAATTTTCTGGGCCAGATGCAGGCTCATGCCTGTGATGGAAAATAATATGGAAATTCCTCAAATAATTAGAAGTAGACCTACTATTTGATCCAGAAATTCTACCCAAAGTGCAAGAAATCATTATATCAAAAAAATAGCCATACTTATATGTTTACTGCTGTACTATTCACAATAGTAAAGACATGAAGCCAACTTAAGTGTCCATAAATGGATTCCAGCCTTGGAATGCTACTCAGGCATAAAAAATAATGAAATCATGTCTTTGGCAGCAACAGGGCCAGAGCTGGAAATTCAAACACCATATGTTCTCACTTACAAGTGAGAGCTGAATAATGAGCACACATTGACACAGAGAGGGTCATAACAGACATTGGAGACTTGGAAGTGGAGTGGGAGAATGGGAGAGGGGTGTGGGATGAAGAATTATCAATTGAGTATTATGTACACCAACCAAGTGAGGCTTATACAAAAAGCTCAGACTTCACCACTATGTGAAATGCCCATGTAACAAATCTGTACATGTGCCCTATAGATCAGCACAAAAGAAAAAGAAAGAGAAGAGAAAAAGACCTTTGCAGAGGTAATTCTGAAAGCATTCGTAACTGAAGACCTCAAAATTGGAGAAGCATGATATTTAGTGGTTAGAAGTTTCAATATAATAATCATCTCAGTTTTTCCCAAGTTGATCTATCAATTTAATAAAATTTCACAGTCTTAATCCTGAGAAGTTTTAATTTTTGCATGTTAAATGGAGTTTCACAAGTTGATTTTAAAATTGGTTTGCGTATATAAATGCAAAGGACAAAGAAGAGCAAGACATTTTGACAAAAAGAGAAGAAGTTGGGAAGACTTTACTAGATTAAAAGGTATTTTGAAGTTATGATAATTATTAAAGTATGATATAGGCAAAAGAATAAACAAATAAACCAATGTAACCAAACAGAGAATCCGGGAACTGATCCACATATATGCATAGCCTTAATTTACAATAAACACAGAACAGTTTGCATATTGGGAACATGGGAACAAGGAACAAAAAGCTTTTTATAATCGTTCCTGGCATAACTAGATATCAAGATAGAGAAAAAATAAATTTTAACCTCTTTCTCACTCGTTATAGAAACATCAACAATGACCTTCTAAGTGCACTATAAATGTGAAAAGTAAAGAAGGTTTTAAAGGATAACTTACTACTACATATTCATAATGCAGGTCATAGAAAATTTCTTAAGCCTAGAAAAGACTGATAAACTTGACTACGTTAAAATTAACAATTTCTGTTTGTCTAAAAGATCTAAGGAAGAAAGTACAAAGCAGGACTGCTGAAAGAGAGAAGATTTACATTACATAAAAATAACAAAGGGTTTAGATCCGGAACTACACATCCTAGGGAACTACAGATCCATAAAAAAAGCCTTAGAAAGAATTGGTTGGTCATGAAAGATTGGAGTAGGACCATGATCATAAAAGGGAAGTGGAAGTGTCAAGAGTACTTTGATCAGAACTGAGAGTGAGGGAGGAGAGGAGGCAAAGGTGGGTCTCAGGGTTCTGGCTGAAGCAGCTGAGGGAATGGTAATGGGGACATCTGAGGAAGAGTAGATGTAGTTAAGAAAAACTAAAAGATTACTCAAATTTTGGATGTGTTAATTTGGAGATGCTGGTAAAACATCTGAAGAATAATGTCCGTGAATGTTGGCTATTTTGGTCCAAGCTCCAGAGTCTCCGGAGGAGAGGAGTCTTTTTAATGAAGTAATAATTGGATACTGTAAATGAAGAAGAAAGAAGCCAAGAAGGCCTTGGTGAAAAGGAATTAAAAGCCTAAAACCTAAACCACTGACATACTAGCATTTAAGGGAGATGAAGAAATCTGGAGCTGCAAACAAGTCTGAGGGGGGAGAGGGAGAAAGAGATGTAGAAAGAAAGTGAAGGGTGTGTGTCACAGACACCAGAAGTAAAGAAAGTTTAAAAGATGGCTTGGCACCTGTTGCTCAGTGGCTAGGGCGCTGGCCAGGCACACCAGGGCTGGCCAAACAAAAATAACCACTACAACAAAAAAACAGCCAGGTGTTGTGCAGGTGCCTGTAGTCCCAGCTACTTGGGAGGCTGAGGCAAGAGAATCGCTTAAGCCCAAGAGTTTGAGGTTGCTGTGAGCTGTGACACCACAGCACTCTATCAAGGGTGACATAGTGAGACTCTGTCTCAAAACAAAAAACAAAAACCAAAAAACCTCCTGGGTTCAAGTGGTCCTCTTAAAAAAAAAGTTTAGAAAATGAAAAAAGCAAAAGTGAAAGTTACTGCTAATAAGGCTAATAAGATAAAAAATGAAAAAAAATCTACTCAATGTAGAGTCAGGAAGGGCTTGGAGATCTTGGCTGGAGGAGATTCAGTGGAACTATGGGACAAACTTGTAGATGTGAAGGCATGGTTTCAGGAAATTTAGATGTAAAGGAGAGAGGAAAATAGAATAATAAAACTAAAGGTTAGCACTCATAAAGCACTTGTTCTGTGCCAGATATTACTGCTGCCATCTTAGAGATGATAATGAAGGACATAGAGCTTTAACTTGTTGCCCAAGACACAGTAGAAAAAGTGGCAGAACTAAGATTTGAACCTGGTTTCTGGTGCTCTGAAGGTAGTGTTAGAGTTTTCTTCTTCTTCTTTTTAATGCAAAAGCATGTGTTATATTTGAATGCTGATGGGAAGAAGTAGTAAAAGGGAACATTTGAAGATATGGGAGAGAACGAAGGAGGTGGGTCGATTTGGGGTTCAGCATGGGGGACCGGACTGGTCTTAGGAAGGAGAGTACCTACCTCTTCCACTGTGGGAGGAAGGGATGGATACGGAGTCAGTAATTAGTATGTTGGTGGGGTGAAATTGAGTGAGTCCCCACCAGATGTCTTCAATTCTCTCTGAAAAGTTTAATCTGAAAGTTGGGAGGTGGTGAACAAGGGCAAGGGCAGGGTTGGAGGCTGAAGAAGCTTCTGCAGCACACAGCATCTCCTGAACATCCCCATCAGCATCTCCTGAACATCCACCCTCCTCAAGGCTCCAATCTGGGACCACTTCTCTCCTACTCTAGACAATTTCCTGGGCACCCTCACCCACTCACTCCCATGGATGCAGCAGTTTTCAGATTGAAAATAATTCTACCACCATCCAAAGGTTCCAAGTGCCTCTATTTTGTGTCTAATCAAACTAAATTCAACCTCACATACCTGGGTCAGGTCAAGGTTTTGCTTTTTAACCATTCTATGCCCATTATATGGAGGCTTAAAGTCAGATATATTTTGTCTGCCATTTTGATTCTCAAAGGACATCTGCCCCCCCTCCCCTTAGAAGGCAGAACGTAGCTACTGTCAAGTCTGTTCCAGAGCTCAGGAATGAGCCACAAAGCTGCAGTCTCCTTGTACTTACTTGGTCTCCCGTGTGCGTCCTGCTCTTGCCCCATCTGTCTGTATCGCTCTTACTGTATTTCAGCTCATGCAATAGAACATTATGGTCAGCTTTGGGAATCAAAAAAGGAGATATTAAGGGAAAGGACAGAAGAGAGGGGTGAGGGAGAGAGTTGCATTCTATTTGCATTTTATTCTATTGAGTGTTAAAATTTCAATTGTTAGAATCAGAAAGTTAGGGTTCAAATATCCTGTGTCATTCAAGGATAAAGTACAAGTGAGATTAGATCGCTACCTCAGCTGGCCGTGGTGAACTGTGACTTTCTTCTGTCTCCAGGCTCATGTGGAACCTTTGCTCTGACAAACACGCGTGTCATGTAAACAGCTTGGTGGACAGTTTCCTTATTTCACCTTTGCTTTTCACGTGGCAATTTGTTTCTACTCCTTTATCATACATTTGCATCGTTCTTCATTATAAAAATGTGTATACTTTCTTGGAGATCTATAGTGATTCTAACTCATTTCCCTTTGTATTGCCAAGAGTAGCTCAGATTGTATGTGAAACCAGCACATTGTACCCCTTGATTACACTAATGTACACAGCTATGATTTAATAATAAAAACAAAATAAATAAATAAATAAATGTATATGCTGCCAAGCAAAAAAAAAACAGAATTCTTAGAGTTGTCACCCAAGTTCATGAAGCTGCTCCCCCAGGACCAACCCAACTCTCGTGAGTATCCTCATGGGACCCCTAGTGGGCAGTGGTATAGAATTTTCTAAGAAAATTCAGAAAAAATATGTTAATCATATAACACCAATGTCATTTGGAATTCAAGGCTAAAATTCTGCTATCATTATATTTTCCATGCCAAATTAAGTCCAGTAAGCAGTTCAGAGATTTTGTAATTAGGTTAAACAATAACATAAGACCTTCCAATGATGAAATTACAACCATGTTGAGAAACCAACAATTTTATTACATTTTTAATATCCCCTAGGAAGAAATCAAAGTTCACAAAGTAAATGCCCCTGTAAGAAAAATTTCAGGCACATTAAAATCCAAATATCTGAATAAACTAAGCCTTAAACCAAATTATCCCTGAAGAGTTAAAAGTTTGAAGAAATTAAAGTAACTCCTGGCTTCCAATTTCTTATTCTGCTTAATCTCATCCAAGAGAAAATGGTAAATGTCTGGATGGAGTGAAGGTTGTTTTCACAATTATCATGCTGACTGTCTCACACCTGAGCCTGATACATCTCTTTCAGAACCACTAAGGTTGTACTGGCCCAGTGCCAAAGCTCTCATGCACCATGGTGCTAATGAAGTAAAAGGATTAATAGGGCATAAAAGACTATCACAGCACTGACCCCATACCCACTGAATTTTAAAATCTCAATTCCCAGCTCCAGAACAGTAACACTAAGCAGATTTACAATCCCAGAGAGTCATTCACATGTGAAAAAAAGAAAAGAGAGCAAGCAGGTAAAGAAATTCTTTACTTAGCTTTAGCAGGATGTCAGCAGGTGCAGAATCTTTGAACTTAAGCTCAAATGTGAATAATCTACTGTATGTTTCAAAATAGTCAGAAGTTGGGCGGCACCCATAGCTCATCGGGTAGGATGCCAGCCACATACACTGAGGCTAACGGGTTCGAACCTGGCCTGGGTCAGCTAAAGCCACAATGACAACTGCAACAAAACAATAGCTGGACATTGTGGCAGGCGCCTGTAGTCCCAGCTATTTGGAAGGCTGAGGCAAGAGAATCACTAAAGCCCAAGAGTTTGAGGTTGCTGTGAGCTGTGATGCCAAGGCACTCTACCCAGGGTGACAGTTTGAGACTCTGTCTCAAAGCAAAAAAATAGCCAGAAGAGAATAACTTGAATGTTTGTAGCATAATGAAAGGCAAACATTCAAGGTGATGGATATCTCAATTTCACTGCTTTGAGCTTTACAAATTTTGTGAATGTGTTAAATTATCACATGTACTCTGTAACAATTAAAAATTAAATTAAATGTTAAAAATAAACTCAATTATGAGAAACCTCTCAGTGCAAGCATTTACTATTTGGGGGCTGGGTGGGAACCACTTATTTTGTGCCTTCTTTTCCTATTGAATCTATTCAAAATCTCTTAGTTTTCACTTCCTCTTTGGGTGAAGTGCTCTGAGCTCAGGGAGGGGTTTCTTAAGTGTCTCCTCTCTCCAGTAAGCAGACCATCTGCTGCTCGATATGGAATTGCACTGGCCCATGAAGCCTGCCTTCTGGGAGATATTTTCACTTTGCCCCCACACTTATTTCACTAAGAAAATATATCTCAGCCATTCCTGAAATGAAATTACATGTATGTTTCTGAGGACTGTGCCCCAGAGGGTCCAGTGAAAACCCAATTTTTCCCAGATGTGCACCCCGGGAACCTGACATTGGTCCCCTTTTAAATTTTATAAACCAATCAGCCACTTTCCTGTAGGATACGAGCAAGACCTGCAGGCTGTCTATAATAACTATGCATTCTTGAAACCCTCTTAAAAATTCCTTAAATATTTTCCATCCTTGGGCCTAGAGAATCCCACATGAGTTGGGAGTGATCCCGCCAGTTTGCTCCTTGGGCCTGAATGCGGGTGGGATTTAGAATGTCTCATTGAGGGTGACATTCTAGGCTTGGCACTAGCAGTGTGACACTAGATCCTTATTGGTGCTTTGTAGCATCCAAGGACCCTTACCCTAAAAATATTATTCCAGTCACTAGTGCCTAAAAATCTATAGAAAAAGTCAATTAAATCCAAGAAGAGGGTAGGAGAGGAGAGGGATTGGCGGGTTCCTTCCCAGCAGGAACTATATGTAGGTGAATGGCACACTTCTGTGTGAAGGACAGGCTACAACTTAGACTTTACCTTACAAATGCAAACAACATAACCTAATTGTATGCACCCTCATATTAACTGGAAATTGGAAACTTAAAAATAGCTATAGAGATTCCCACATTTTCTTTAAAAAAAAAAAAAAAAGACTATCTGCTTTAGCCTAGGAAAAGTGGCCCCACCCACAATGGGCCTCTATTGAGCTGGGTGGAGCCCACAAAGCTTTGCTCCTAGGCAGTCCTGTGACCATCCCTGTACCTGCTGCCCACAGGTAAGCCCTTCCTCCTCTGTCCCTGCTTACAAAGGCTTCCCAGCTCCTTGAAAGCCCTCATGAGGTTCTGGTACCTTTTGCTTATTGCCGTTCTTGGATGCAGTCCTACCTCTATAGAAATAGCCACTTGCCCATGAACAAAGCTACTGTAAGCTGATGTCACCCTTTAAGGTCACAAAACTTGATCCTAAAGGTGCAAGCCTCTTGCCCACGCTCAGCAGTGAAGCTTAAAAGATGGCTCACTATTAACCTCTTCAATCTGAAAAACACCTGCTCTCTTACTAAAGGCCCAGGCTGAGAGCCACAGGGCCTGGTCCCATCACATGACTCTCCTTTAAATATGAAGCTCCCTATACTTGTGCTTCTTAGTTCTCTTACATCTAAGCCTATGTCCCTACTGTTCGTGTCTCTGAGAATTTGCTCTCAAACTTCAGAGCACCTGAAACTTCAGAACCCCTGGCTCATGAGTGAGGGGAGACCCAAGCTTGTTCATAGTCTCCCCGATACATACACCAGTGGGCTTGCATCCAGGGGGAATAGCATGGAGCTGAGTTAAGCAGGCCTCATTTATTCTCCCTGGATGGACCAGTCAGGCAGACACTTCACTTCTACCGGGGGGGTCAGGGGGAGAGCAAAGAGCAGAGGAAGGGGCTGAGGGAGGGGCACAAGGAGTCACATGCATGTGGAAGAACAAACATCCTCCCAGCACAGTCATTCATGAATTTATTCATGTAAATCAAAGTGATTCCATTCAGTTAGGGCTGTCAGATTTAGCAAATAAAAATTTAGGACTTCTGGTTATATTTGCATTTCAGATAAACATAATAACAACTCTTTTAGTGTAATTATATCCCAAATATTATGTGGGACATAGGACATAGTTATAGCAAAATTTATTTATTTTTTTATTTGAAATTCAAATACAAATGGGCACCCTGTATTTTATCTGGCAACCCCATGCTAAGCATCCCAAGGTCCTGGGACTATAATGTGAGCATGGCCTGCGGCGCCTATGGCTCAAAGGGATATGGCACCGGCCCCATATGCCGGAAGTGGTGGGTTCAAATCCAGCCCCGGCCAAAAACTGCAAAAAAAAAAAAAAAAAATGTGAGCATGGCCTAGTCCCTCGATTGGGGGTGGGGCAGAGACAGAAAATGCAATACTTTCGGCCACAGATGAGCAATAAAATTAAAAAGGCTATTTTTTATGCATCTCTTTCCAACCACAGGAAACAACTGTTCGTAGTAATCATCAACAACCTCACCTTTGATCATGAACTGAATTTGCACTTAGCCGCGTATAGAATTAGCCTGACTCCAACGGGCTACATCACAATCTGTCGGTGTTCAACTGCGCCTTCCTGTTATAGAAGGCTCTGCTGACTGCAGAGAAATCGAAAGCGAGCCCTCACCCTTTCCTTCCCTAAAGATACTCACCCTGCTAAGGAATGCTGTTAATGGGACAGGACACTTCACTGCCATAAGCTCTGGGCTGCGGGAAATGGAACTGTTACAGAGGCCCCAGGAGGAGCACTTACCCCAAACTTGGCAGTCAGAGAAGACCTTGCAGAATTGGCACCACGTGCTATGATTATTAGTTTACAATGACCCCACACTATGATGAACTATATAGTTCTAACAGTTGATTTAACTTAATTTAAATAGGCATAACCAATACCTCTTCAGAATATTAGGGAAACCTTTAACCAGGACTGACTCAGGACATATTTGAGCACTTCAATCTCTTCCTGTAGGCACCCTCCTCCGTGTCGCTGCTCAGTCATTCACTTACTCAGCAAGTGCTTACTGACAGGTGGGGGTGTGACCAGTGCTCTGCCAGGCATTGAAAATACAAAGATCCAACCACACTCATTTCCAGTGCTGGGGATATTACAGCCTAATGAGAGAAATAGATATTACACAATCATATAAGGAGACATAGAAAGACAAAATGTGATAACCCCCATGAGAGAAAGAACGGAATGCTAGTTCAAAAGAAGCTCTTTCCATCACCTGCTCGGAGGTGGCCTTCCTGTGTGTGGAGCATTTGATCTGAGATCACCTTCCATTTCTAATGTAAAGGTCTCTTTGAAAGGTCATAACTTTATCCCAGCAGTTAGGTTGCTAAACATGCCTTATCTCTAAATGTAAACATACATTCCCCAAAGGGGTGATATCACCCTCAGAAGGGCAAAAAATGGTTCTTGAAAAGGTGAAAAACATCTTTTTTTTATGTATGCAACACGGCTATACATACAGCACATAGATAAACAGTAGGTGTGGTATTAAAATTTCATGGAAGAGGGGAGTGGTGAAAAGAAATGTCTAAAAAGCCCTTATTGGGAAGTAATAAAGACAAAAAAAGTTGAGAAACACTCATTCATAATCTTTCATAATCTACTCAACAGTTCGTAAAGAAATATTTATTAAAGGCCAATTTCCAAGAAAGGAATGGTGGGTGAGACACACACAGACCCTTAAATGTTAGTGGGCAAGAAGATGAAAAAACAAGCAAGAAAACAGAGAAAATAATTACAAATTGTGACACTGTGAAAACAGTCACACAGGCCCTGAAACAAAATAATGAGGAGGGACCTTTCTGACTGCAAGGTGCGGGGGGCCCTTTCTGAAAGGGGCTTGGCTGTAAGAACAGGGGTTCCTCTTTGTACACTTGTTCGTTTATCTCCTACTCCTCACAGATCTGGGGGCAGCCCCTTGGGCTAATCTGTAAATTTCTATTATTTTCCTGTTCAGAAGCCTCATGCCAACTCACATGAAAGTCAAAAAAAGCCTCTGTCTGTGTGCTGACTTCTTGACGGAGTGACTCACCGTGCGGAGGGCAGCACAGCAAACTCACAAAGCCGGCCTGGGTTAGGGGCTCCTTGTGGAACCAAACACCAAGTGAACTTGAGGTAATAAAGGGGTTTTCCATTTGAAAAATGAAAAAGAGTTATTTGAATACTAGCACTTCCACAGCCTAGCGTCTCTAGGGAGCCCGGGCACAGCATTGGAGGCGTTTCTCCTTAGACACTCAGACTGTTAGCTCTTGACCCTGAACATCTGAAACCGCACAGCTGCTGGGATTGAGATTCAGACAGCATTTAGGAAAGCAGCCGCCTTCATGCTACCTATTTTTGGAACCCAAGGCAAGATACGATATTTTCTTTCCTTTTTCTAATTCTTGCAGGTCTCCTCTGAGCAGAGGCCTCCTGTCCTCTTCCTTAGACAGGAGATAAGCCTGGCTCTGGGTGAGATGGACTTGTCCTGCCCACGGCCAGGCCAGGTCTTCATGTTTCTGTGGCTGCTGCTGCTGACCCTGGGTGAGTAGACGGGCTGGATGCGGTTAGGGCAGTGGCCTCTCAGTTCCTAAAGTCAGCGGGTGAAAAGCCAAGAAACTTGTATTTCTTCTTCCACTTGGGGTTCAGAGAAAGATAACAAGAGATGGGGAGCATGCAGAGCTGAGTCCCTAGGACCACAAAAAGGCCCCCAACACAGCCCTCAGTGCCAGACAGGTAGGTTGCCTTTGGTTTGTCACCCACTGCTTTTTTCCATCTCATAGGAAACTTAAGAGGTTTCCTTCTGCCAAAGCACAAGTCCATGGCCCTCGCTCCCTCTTAAAGCCTCAAACTAAATACTTTTTCAGATGAATAGTAATTTCTAAAATCTAGGAAAGTAAGGGAAGGTCTACTAAGAGATATGGCTCCTTCTCTGAGGTTTTAGGCCAAAATTTAACCAGAGATTGAAAACATAATCAAGAAAGCCCAAGAAAGGAAGGCAGGACCAATCGCCCCTCCGTGTTCCTGCCCTGCCTCTGCACTCTGAGCTGAGAGAAGCGAGGGAGGGAGTGACGGCTAACACTGCTAAGAGCGGCAGCACGAGCTGAGCCAGGGGTGCGGACACAAGCTTGCACATCTGCAAAATACATTAGATGCTCTTTGCTATTGTTTTCTGGGGTCTGGGGGATGTGGAATGGGAGCAAAGAAATGGGAAGGAAAAACAGAGGAAGCAGTTGTGGCTGTGTTGTTGGAAAACTTCTCAGAGAGCGCCTGATTGCAGAGATTTGAGAACCATTGCTCTGTGCTAACCTTTGACCTCAGACTCCCCCACAGCTCCTGGAAAAAACAGTCAGGTAAGCTCCCCCTTCTCTCTGCTCCTCCTGGTCTCTGGGCATCGGTCCCCTTGGCCTGCGCAGCCTGTACCAAGCCCGGTATGAGGGACATGCCAACACCAGCAGCACTGCCGCTCTGGGGTCACACCTGTTACCTCCTCTGACTCCCCAGTGTCCAGTCCTCCCCACACTCCCGGGAGGCCTCAGTGGGGGAGGAAGGGAACATTTGCAGAAGGAAGGGCAGAGGCAAGGGGCTGCTGGTGGGAGCAGCTCAGAACCGATCTCCCTGTTCTCAAGTACCCCCCCCTCGGTGTGTCCAAGCCAGTGCTGCCACCAAAGAGCAGAGAAACGACCCCCATGCCTCGACTGCCACGCCCAGCCCTCAGCTGCAGCCCCCACACAGCCTGGTCTCCACAGCAGCTCGTCCTCCATGTGAATGCTTTATGTCCCTCTGTTACTGACTGCATCCCACGTTACCTTCCCCACAATCGTGCCTCAACTAAGCATGGTTTAAAAGTAACAAAAGCAAAAAAATCTCGTTCATTCAATGTCAACAAGTAGAAAGTGATTTTCTACAGTCTAGAAACTGCGTGTGAGGTGTATACACCCTGGTCGCACCTCTGCCTTGGCGGGAATGTGTGGAACAAGAGCATTTCAGCATCTGCTGCAGCATTTGCCCAGCTGCAAAGTACCTCTCCTGAGCTTCTCTGGGCCCATTTTGAGAACCTGAGACTTGTTCCCTGTGACACCGAGGAAGAACAGACCCTGTCCCGGGCCCTTCTCCCAGGGCCGTCCCTGCTGCCTTTCCACTCTTGTCCTGACTGGGAATTAGCACAAGAACGTCCAGCTGCAGGCGGCAAGTGGGCCCCCCATACTGTGCCTCTCTTCCTTTGCCGTCACTTTGCATTGCCTATTCAGGAGCCCCTCCAAACACTGTACTTCTCCTTGTCCACCAAGGTCCACGACCTTCAAAGGAAGGAGAAGGACCGTCACATGCAGGGACTCCCAGCCCAGCCCAGGGAGGTGCATCTTGATATCATAATGGGGATTCATTGGAAAGAAAATCTGAAGAGATCTGAATAAAAACATCTAGATATTAGCAGTGCAAGACCCAAGGGTCCTCCCTTGGTGATCCTGTGCAAGTGAAATTTTCATCTGGTGAAGAAAAAAAGGGGGAATCTCTAAAGTCATACCACTGAGCTGCGTGTCCAAAAGGACTGTGTTAAGGTCAGGAGCTTGGACAGAGCTGTAAAAAGGCAGCGTGGGGATGTCTGATGTGCTGACCTAGTGGGGACAATAAGGAGACAGGGCAGTAGCCCAGAGGCCAGCAGGTAAAAAAGGATCTGATCTGGGAAGGGTACAGGATGATATTCGTTTTTTATTTAAAGGCACATGTGGAAATTTCTCAAGGATATTTTGTGGTAATTAGCTCATTTTCCAAGGGAAAGGAAGAATCAGGTTTTGGGACATTTGGCAATGTTGGTGGAGGACGTTTGCAGGTGATGGTGGGACTGTGACTCTTGCAGGGACAACTAGCGTTTACTCCCCTGCTGTTTGTAACCAGCTGAGCTTGCAGACTTCATCCTGTCTTTGAAGGAGACAGGTGGTTCTGAAGTGTGAGGAGGAAAGGAGGGCACAGGAGTAATAAGATTTACCACAAGGATGGGGAACAGCGTGGTGGTGGTTTTAACTCAGACTCCACCAAGCTCAATCCAGTCTGCAGCAACAATGGCAAATGTCTGCTGCTAGGGAAATGTTTTTAACATCAATGGAAGAAAGAAACTTTAAAACTTCTAAGTACCCAAGTTCAAGACAATGGCTACATCCCCATGGTTTACAGGGTTTGGTTGAGAGACCTGGATTGAGGCAAGATGCTCTTCAGTGGGGATTTCACGAAAAGCCTCTTACACCCCAGGCACGGTCAGGAGATAGTTCCAGTAGCCTGGTCCTACAGGTGGTCACCAGGCTGCAAAAGAGATGGGTTCTGTAAATTTGTTGTAAAGTTGAATGTAAGTTGAAACAGGGACATTTGCCTATTACCAATGATAGCCTACATGTGCAAGTGCAAGCCGAATGCCAGTCAGAAGTTTGTAACTTGGTGCCAAGAGCACAGATACACCTCTCCAGGAGCTCTAAGCCTCCCACCCTGGGGATTACATTTGTTCTTTTCATTAGAGCTGTTTTCATGTCTGACAGCCAGCCCTCCTGGCCCACGGAGAGAAGTCCCTTGACCCTGACCTGTGAGACTCAATAGCCCTGGTCCATCCACAGAGGTCACAGGTCCAGCTCCAGTTCTGCTTTCTCAGAGATCTCCAGGCCCTGGGATCAGGCTGGAACAACTCCCAAGAGCTCCAGGTCCCCACTGGTGCAAGGCAAAGACAGTGACTCACAGTATCGTGCTACTAAGAACAAGCCTGAGATCCCAGATACAAGTGCAGAGGGAGCGTCTGAGGGGCTGTGTCCAGATACAGAGCTGGGGTGAGGACAGCAGAACAATATACTACCCCAGATGGTGGACAAAACAGACAGGGACATCCTGATACCCTGGCATCCTTCTCTGTCCAGGCTTGGCATTGGTCTGATGACCCGAGAACAGCCTCTTCCCCCTAAACGCTAGCAAGTAATAGCAATTATTGATCACTTACTGAGTGGCCAACCCTAAGTGTCACTGAGATGGGCAGGGTCTGCTCTCCATGGGTCAGCAGACAACCAGGACCTCAGACGACCACTTGCCGTCTTTAGAGATCCTTAGGGAGCTTTCATTTTTTCAAACAACGCATGTCATAATAGTCAGAAAAGGGAAAGTGTATAAGAACTGGAATAGTTGAAGAGGAATGTGGGGACACGGAAATAAGGCTGGGGAAGTCTTGAAAGATGGGAGGAGGGTTTGGGTTCTGAGTAAATTTCTAGATAGAAGATCTCCAGTGTTCTCTCTGATTCTGTGCTTCATCGGTGTATCAGTAATTCCTTAGAGATAAATTTTCATCAAATGTGGCTGCAGCCAACACCAAGTTGAGGAAGATCATGGCCACATTCCCCAATGATAGGGATTTGGGGATTGGGGATGGATGTTGCTCCCTTTATAAAAATATGCACAAGTGATTTCTTATTTCCTGCTTTGGAACTCTGCCTATTGCAGCTGCTGCTCCTGCCTATTCGTGGCAGCTCCAGCCTTCTCCTGGACTTTAAGGTCCCTGCTGTCAGTACCCTCACATGCCATCTTGTGTCCTCACAGGGGTCCCTGTGTCTGCTGTGACTCTAGACATCCAGCCCTCTACGGGGCAGCTGATTGAAGGACAAAAGTTGGTCCTTACCTGCTCAGTACCCAAGGATACTATCACCTTCTCCTGGCACAGAGAGGGAAGGGGAAGTCTGGGGATAAAGACCCGGAGTTCCCGTTCATCTATCACCTTCTCCTGGCACAGAGAGGGAAGGGGAAGTCTGGGGATAAAGACCTGGCGCTCCTGGTCAGCAGAGCTGCAGGTCCCTGCTGTGGCAGGGAGATACTACTGTGCAGCAGACAACTCCTGCGGCCCCCTCGTCAGCAACAAGATCACTGTCACCGTAAGAAGTAAGCTCCCCCAGCTCAGCCTTGGTTTGTGAGCCGGGGTTTAGGTTCTTGGAGCTCCATGAGGATCTTCTAAAGGAGGGGAAAAGCACAGGACAAAGCAGATGTGAAAATTTAAAAGCTATCCAAGCAATGGCAGGACGAGAAACTAAGTTAAGGTGCCTTTATCCTGCTAGGCATGGTGTGACGCCTGAAACCAAGGCAGATGGATCACTGGAGCTCATGAAATAGAAAAACTAGCTAGGTGTTATGGCAGGTGTTTGTAGGCCCAGTTACTTGGGAGGCTGAGGCAAGAGGAATGCTTTAGCCCGAAGTTTAAGGTTGCTGTGAGCTATGACACCACAGCACTCAATCCAGGGCAACAGAGTGAGGCTCTGTCTCAAAACAAAACAAAAAAAAGCTTTACTCCTTGTCAGGAGGCCTGAGTGACTGCACAGGACTGCTTCTTCTGCTTTGGGAGAAATGTTTTTATTATTAGGTGAGGGAAAATGTGGTCAGTGAGAAGGGATCAAGGGGTGTGTCTGCTTTGGGGTTCCTTGCAAGGGGTTGTGAATCTGTCACAGCATCAAGTCCTTCTCTGACAACTCTTCTATCTTCTTCAGTTCCAGCATCCCACCCTGTCTTCACCCTCAGGGCACCCCAGGCCCAGACTGCGGTGGGGGACAAGGTGGAGCTTCATTGTGAAGCCCTGAGAGGCTCTCCCCCAATCGTGTATCAGTTTTATCATGAGGATGTCATCCTGGGGAACGGTTCAGCCCCCTCTGGAGGAGGAGTGTCCTTCTTCCTCATTCTGACCACGAACCATTCTGGAAACTACTTCTGTGAAGCTGACAATGGCCTTGGGCCCCAGCGCAGCCAGAGTGTGAGTCTCAGTGTCACAGGTGAGCAGGATATTTTCAGAGCAGGTGATACCAGTGGCCTGTGTCGTCTCCACGGGTCTCTGTGCCAGGTGACATCCTGGTAGACTTCCCACTTCCTCTGCCCCCACCTTGAGCTGGGGTTCTTCCTCGTGCCATTTAACTCTGTCACTGTCATCAGTACCCACACGCTGCACTCATTCTTCTAGGAGAGACACAAAGACGTTCCTAATACTAAACAGGTGATGGTTTGGCAGTGACTGACAGAGTAACATGTAAAGAAAGCCTCATCTCTGAATTCCTCTGCCCAGGAATGAATGAACAGTTCATTAGCCACTTTTTCTGCCCCTACCTCAGTTCAATCCAAATTCCTGCCTGACTCCCTGGATCATCAAGCAAAGTGGTTCTCCTCGTTGGTATTTCCAGCCATCAGAGCAGCAGTGCCCTTTCATGGCCTCCAGATTCTACTGACCTATTTAGCCTTCACTTTCCCCAGATGCCTTCTAACTGGGGTCCCATTTAATCTGATGTTCCCCCATATTCCCTAACAAAAATTTTCTCCGCAAGAGGCAGCAAGGCATCTTGTATTCCCACGTCCAGCATTTCTTGGGAATGTGCCCAGCCATTTAGGAGAGACCCCCAGTCCCAAAGCCACTGTGGTTATTCCAAAGCACCCATCATTTGGAGGGTGGGAAAGAGTAGGGGACACAGAAGGAGGACGAAGAACAAAAGAGACAGCAGTGACTCCCAGCGACTCAAACCCTTATGTTATCTGATGTTGCCATGGTCTCTCTTTATTCTCCAAAGATTCTAAACCATTAGGATGCTTACAATATTTTGGTTGATAATTATCCTTTCTATAGGCACACCTGGTTTACAACTCAAGGAGGTATTACTGGGAGTGGCAGATAGTGTGCTAAAACTGAGATTTCTGTCTTAAACAAGAAAATATCTATTTGAGGAGACCTCAAACAAGTCTCCTTACTAGTCTCACCCTTCGTCTCCTCACTTACCAAGTAATTGAGTCAAGTAAATCATTGAGACACAAAAATTCTTGATCCTGGCCAGGCGAGGTGGCTCATGACTGTAATCCTAGCACTCTGGGAGGCCAAGGTGGGTGGAACACCTGAGCTCAGGAGTTCAGGACCAGCCTAAGCTACAGTGAGACCCTGTCTCTAAAAAATGGCTGGGTGCTGGAGCAGGCACCTGTAGTCCCAGCTACTTGGGAGGCTAAGGCAAGAGGATTACACGAGCCCAAGAATTTGAGATTGCTGTGAGCTGTGATGTCATAATACTTTACGGAGAGTGACAAAGTAAGATTCTGTCGCAAAAAAAAAAAATTCTTGATCCCACATCACTTTCACTGCAAGTGTTGAAAACACACCCCACATACCTGTTTATTAATTATATACACAAACTACTGAACTCACTTAATATGCACATTGCAAAACAGGGAAATATACATTAAATAAGAATAAAAATAACCATATTTAAAATTTTTGGATTTAGAATATCTGACTAAAATTATAATTGAGTATGCTTCATTTATTTTGAAATTCTTAGTTTACTTTTGGTAGTACAGTTATTTGAAGTTTGGTTCTGAGTTGGGCTTATTCCAGTTGGTTTCAGTATCTGTTACTGCTTAAAAAGTTACCTTACCGATACAGCTTCCAAGTGGAAACAAAGCATTGCTTTGCCCTTTCCAGTGCATGATTCTAATTTTTTTTTTTTTGTAGAGACAGAGTCGCACTTTATTGCCCTGGGTAGAGTGCCGTGGCGTCACACAGCTCACAGTAACCTCCAACTCCTGGGCTTAGGCGATTCTCATGCCTCAGCCTCCCAAGTAGCTGGGACTACAGGCGCCCACCATAATGCCTGGCTATTTTTCTGTTTTTTTGCAGTTCGGCTAAGGCTGGTTTGAACCTTCCACCTTTGGTATATGGGGCCAGCACCCTACTCGATGAGCCACAGGCGCCACCCATGATTCTAATTTTTTAATCTCATACACCATATGCACAGATTCTCATTGAAATCTGGCAAGTAAGTTTACATTTTCATCCATGTCAAGTAGTTATTCTTGCAAAGTATGTGGGGAGTGCTGCATGTTTGAATCTACAGCAAATGTGTTCAGGCTTTAGAAGAATCAAAAACCAGTTGCAACATTTTCCAAAGATTTTTAAGGGTGCAGATATAAATGTTTAAAGCTGAAATATTTGCTTTTTAACAAATGGTAATAAAACCACATATAAATATAAATATATATATATTTAAATATATACCTCATCACATTTACTTAATTCTTGTGTTAAGACATTTATACTCTATACTTAATAGATCCGACATGTACCCTTGCATTATGCACCATAGGTGTGATCCCACCATTCACCCGCCTCCCTCCCCTCCTGACCTCCCTCCATCCTCCTTCATCATATGATCTATTCTTCATATGAAAGTGTGAGTGATTGTAAATTGGTTTCATAATAGTACTGAGTACATTGGATACTTTTTCTTCCTTTCTTGAGATACTTTACTAAGTAGTAAAGTAGTAGTTTTCTT
>CAUYON010106910.1:0-11699 GCA_963573935.1 Arctocebus calabarensis
TCACAGGTAAGGCCTTTCCAGTTTGCAATCTCACTGCTGCTGCAGCTACAGCTGCTGGCAAGATTAGACCGAATGAACACACACAACCACTTGCCAGATCTCCACTGCTTTTGCCTTCCTCAGGGGGTCCAGAAGTCTCACACTGTCTCCCTGCATCCCCAAAGGGATGTTTCTGGGCAGATCTCACCAGCCAGGAATGGCTGAAGTCTTCTCTCCCCAGTCTCACTGTGTCCAGTTGAAAGGAAGCTGTTACTCAGCCACCATCTTGCTCCATCCTCCCTCTTACCTTTTTTAAAGATTTTCTTCCAAAATGCTGTCACTGGCTTGAGAGGTCCCAAGATGCTCTCGGAGGCAGAGGGTCTCCCTCAGCCATGAGGCCTACCCAGGCCCTCATTCCTGGGTAGAACATTTGAACATTGAGCCCAGAATAAAAAGAAAGGTAGACCTAGCGAGGACTGGCTGGCTATGCCCATGAGGCGCCAGGACAGAGCGATTGCTTTGGAGCCAAGGGTGCCTTTGCTCCTGACCTCAGAGCCTTAGGT
This sequence comes from Arctocebus calabarensis, assembly GCA_963573935.1. Lineage (NCBI taxonomy): Eukaryota > Metazoa > Chordata > Mammalia > Primates > Lorisidae > Arctocebus > Arctocebus calabarensis. Next base: position 543 of record CAUYON010106910.1, read on the forward strand.
CCTCCTCATCAGACCTATGAGTAGACCAAATAATGGCGGGTGTGGCACTGCCCAGCAGATGAAAAGTGCTGACACCTGCCCCTCCCTTTTCTTCATAGACCCCCTGAGACAGGACACAGCATCTCAGCTGCCACTGGGTAGTTTGTGAGCAGGCCCTGGGTGACAGCAGAGAAGCCCACAGCTCCCTGTGCAGAGACCAGGCTAGGGGGCCTTGTCTGTCTGCCTGCGCCCCCCTGACCTCTACCCCACTGTGATCTCTTCAAATGAAGGGAAAGGGTTGTGGCCAACTCCCCACATTCTGTGGGTTGTGCTCTGTGTGGTTCATTAAAGACTTTATTTTTCCTTTTAAAAATATTTTTATGGCAGTAACCAAAAGCAAGAGTGAGTGGAACCTGAAATTAAAAGTGGAGTGGCAGGCTGGCCTGTGGCTCAAGGAGTAGGGCAGTGGCCCCATATACTGGAAGTGGCTGGTTCAAACCTGGCCCTGGCCAAAAACTGCAAACAAAAAAAAATCAAAACTGGAGCCCCACAGGCAGTGTAGATAGAAAGCAAAAGTCACCTGCACAAGCTTCAGGGGAACAAAGAGATTTTATTTATGAAGAATAAAGGGAAAGTTTAGAGCACTTCCAATGAGAGTTGGAAGTGAGTCTCTTCATGACAGAGTGGAGATGAGAGAGAGACCAACAATTTTCATCTCAGCAGAACCATAGTATAAGTGATGAAATGTGTATAGAGTTTGAATAATGTGCTTCAAGTCACAGAGGTAGCCAGGGAAGGACAGTCATTCACACTCTGGCAGTCTGGCTCCAAAGTCTATATTATTATACTTCCTGTTCCATCATTATGAGCAGGGCATGTGTTACTAAAATAGAAATGCTGATTCCCGGACCTGCCCCCATCTCTACTGAATCTGAAGCTCTGGGGGTGTGACCCAGCCACTGTGTGTTGCCCTGCCTTCCGGGGGGTCCAGAGCAGGACAATGTTGCTGATGTCTGAGAAACACCACCAAGGTGTCTTCCAGCAAGCTTCATTTCCTTAAAGTCTGCATGAAATTGGCTGCCGCTGATAACATCATGTTTTTAAGGGTATTGGATCCAAATTGATGGAAAGTATTGACCAGAGGTAAAGAGCAGAGCTGGCTGGGAAGACTCAGGCCTGTCTCCAGGTTCTGGGTGAGAAGAGAAAAGAGGAACCGCAGGCGCCAGGGAGAAACTGGGTCTCAGATCAGCCTCTTTCCCTTTGACCTGATCATGCAAAATGACTCCTTAAAACATCTATTAGATTGCTGTCTCCCTGGCAAAGGCCCGATCATTAATAATGCAGATCAACACACAGAGCCTGCAGATGCTCCCTGTATTTTATTTGACTTTTCTTCTGATTTTTTCACTCTTTCTTACACACAAAAACCCATGCATACATACATAGGTAACATAACACTTATTGCCTTTGATTCAACCTTGTATTTCCAAAATCCACTTCTGGAAGTTTTTGAGTAAGTTAGTGCTTCTCAGAGCTACACAGGAGGAGCCGTGTCCAAGTGCAGCTGTATACCCAGACCCTGGAGCTGCATGACTGTTGCCACTGCCTCTCATGCCCTTGAAAGTTGACTTCAGCTGGCAGCCTCCTCCCTCCTCTCTGCCTGGTTAGCTTCACCTTCTCATCCAGGCCTTGCTTCCCCCTTTTCCCCTCTTCTAAGTCTCTCTTGCTTTAAAGTTTTGCCTAAGAACTGAGACCTGCCTCCCTTCCTCCCTCCCCAGGGTCCCCGCAGTTCACATTGGTTGGATGGACTTGCCTGCTCGGTGAACCTGGGTTTCCAAGACTGAGAACAAAGTCTCCTGGGCTCTCTCCCACCTGGCACCATCTTAAACTCCCCAGGGTTACTAGGGAGAGTGAGACTGTCCAGGATGAAGCCAATGGGCAGTATCTGGCTGCTACTACATATTGTTAGTAAATGATGAGTTTTGTTTTCTTTTTGAGAGGGAGTCTTACTTTGTTGACCTTGGTAGAGTGTCATGGCATCATAGCTCACAGCAACCTCAAAGTCTTAGTCCTGAGTAGCTGGAGCTAAGGTGCCTGCCACAATACCTGGTTACGAGGTCTTCCTCTGGCTCAGGCTGGTCTCAAATTCCTGTGTTCAAGCAATCCCAGAGTGCTAGGATTATACGCCTGAGCCTGGCCTTAACGTTGAGCTCTTATCAGAAGCAAAAGCTCGCATGTGCCTGTGCAATAAACAGCAGTGAACATGAGGACAGCCCATGAGAAGCATCTCTGACCCAGACGATGTAGGGGAAATGATGGCTATGACCACAGCACCCTTCACCACTCATGTTCTGTGTGAGTGGGGAGTGGCTGGGCTGGAGCAGGGAGATGATGAGAAAAGCATGCCTAGCTCCACCAGAGGAGCTTTGGGGCCTTTTTCACATTTATCTTGCATACCTAGGGGTTGTCAGGGTTTTGTTTGCTTTGGGAATTAGAAAAGAAAAGGTAAATAAAAAATCAACTCTGAATATTACAGACCCTCTTGATTGACATTTCACGCCCTGCAGCCGTGTATTCAGGACTGATTCCCTCCTTCTTCAGGCACAGTGTTGGCTGCCCGCCATGTTTTAAAGAGCATGAATTTGACTCTATCCTGCTCTTCAAGACAAGTCATTGGGCCTGAAAGGCATTTTCAAAGAACTGTCCTCTACTGCTAACCTGCTTCTATGTCTCCCTCTTTTAAATATAAACTCTTCCATGGAAGGTGAAGCATCTGGCTTTGGTCTGGTCCTGCCAACCAGTTCTGCATCCTTAAGAAAATATTTAAACTTTCTGAGCCTCTTGGTTTCATCCATTTCCACCACCACCACCATAGCATGATGTAGAGATAATGACAATAATCACATTTGCCTCTTGGAATTGTTTAGAGCAGTGGTCCCCAATCTTTTTTGCCAACCAGTTTCATGGAAGACAATTTTCCCATGGACTGGTGGCAGAGGCTGGGGGAAATGGTTTCAAAATGATTCAAGTGAGTTATGTTTATTGTGCACTTTTTTCCTATTATTGTTACACTGAACATATATAATGAAATAATTATACAACTCACCAGAATGCAATCAGTGAGGTCCTGAGCTAGATGCCTGATAGGTGCCAGCCCACTTGCTCTAGCTCAGGACCTGGGAAAATCTAATGCCGCTTGATCTGACGGGAGGCAGAGCTCAGGCAGTGATGAGAGCAATGCGGAGCCGCTGTAAATACAGAAGACGCTCACACTGCTGGTCCAGTGCTCGCCCTTGCTGTGTGGCCCAGTTCCTAGCAGGCCACTGACTGGTACTGGTCCACAGCCTTGGATTTAGGGACTGCAGGTTTAGAGCAAGTCAGAAAACTTTCTGAAATGTGCCAGATAGTCAATGCACTAAGCTTTGCAGACTAGGACAACCTCTGTAGCAACTACTCAACTGTGCCATTCTGGGGAAAGCTGCTGTAGAGACCCCTGAAAGAATAGGGTGGGGTGTGTTCCAATAACAAAAGTAGGCAGTGAGTGGAATTGGGTTCGCTGGCAGTGGTTTGTCAACTTCTGATTTAGCAGGCAAAGCAAGAAGTGCATGTGAAAATAAACTGTAAAGTGCTATTCAGACATGAGGAAGGACAAGGAGAGGAACCACAGATGAACACAGGGAGACCCCACCAGGTGCAGAGGGGAACTGCCAGTGGGAGGCCTGGCCATGGTGCAGCCCCTGCCCTCAGGGCAGCCTGAGAGAGCTCGACTGGGTCCCTGCAGAGGGGCCTCCCCCCCAGCTCCCCTCTTCCTTCTGCTCTCCCTGTTTGTGTACTAAGCATGAGAACAATCTTGAAGCTCAGAGCAAAGCCAGTCTATCTCAAAGCGCCAAATGATCTGAGCTTTGGTACCAGCTGTTTACAGCCCTGGCTGGTAAAGATAGTACCTTCTTCTGGAGACTGTGGGGATGGCTGGTCCACCCTGCCAGCGAAAGAGGAGCCTCTAGTGCCCACCAGCACACGGAGGCAGCCCAGGAAGAGCCCCAGGCCCTTTCCTCATAGTCCTGCTGATTTCCATAGATGACAAGAACAAGTTCACTAGCCCTGAAGGGTGCAGCGGAGTCGTGGAAAGGTCCAGATTGAAGCCCCATTCATTCCCACTGACCCCACAACAGAGCTGCAACATTTGTTGGGCCTGACCCAGTCCACTGAAGGTCTGAAGAGAACAAAAGGGCTCAGTGCACTGCATCGGCCACCCTCACTGGGGATGGAAATCCACTTTACTCTGGGGTTAGCAACACGAAGGCTGCACCTCTGTGACTTGGCGGGTGGGAATGGGACTTGAAGTTGGGTTGGTCTCCTCTTGTGTGTGCCCTCAGACTTGGACTAAAACTCTCAGCCTCAGCTCGCCTGGGTCTCCGTCTTGCGGACTGCTGAGTCTGGGACTGACTCTCCCAATGCCTCAGACACTTCCCTTTGCCTAAGGCCTTCCTTCTGCTGCGCCTATTTCCCTGGAGAACCCAGCCTGAGGCAAACAGCTCACATTTGTGGAGTTATTTGCCAAATGCTATGGTAAGGGCTTTCCAGGCAGGTCTCAGTTAACCCCCACCCCCAACACACAGGGAAGTACCATTGCTCTTACTTCAGAGAGGTCAATGAACTTCCCTGAGCCTACCAAGGCAGTGGGGTAGTGCAGCTAGAATGCAGCACTAAGTCGTCTGACTCCAAAGAGCAGGAACCTACGCCACTCTGGGCTCTGCATTTTACTGAAGTCCAAGGCACTGGGTTCCCCTGGGACCGTCAGCCTTACCTACCCTGCTGCTGGCCCACGGTGCCATTCGCCCTCAGAGCTCTCTGGATCCCAGGTGCCTTTCATCACTGTTAATTGATTCATTTACTCACCGGTCTTTGAGCACAGATTAGCCTGCTTGGCCATGTGCTAGGCACCGAGCTTAGAGTAATGAACCCATTTTTCGTGCCTCCTCCCTTCCAGGGAAGATGACGATAGTTGCACAGGCAGCTATGGCCCTTGTAACAGGGGTGGGGTGATGCTTAGATAGAGAGTATAGGAAAACGAACATGTTAGGCGGAAGGGTCACTGCAGCTGAAGTCTCAAGAATGAGAAGAAATTTAAGAGGCAAAACATATGCCCCCCTGAGTCAAGAGAGGACATGCATGTGTTTGAGTGATGGTCTGTTATTCTATCTGATGCAACAAATCCTTTTCTGTAAAAAGTATTTTGTTAAGACGTCCTTTTTAGCAGGACAATTTACCTACACATTTAATTTCTAAAAATTGATGGAAAGTTTGGTTGTGAAATAAAAAAGAAACAAAGGGAGAGTCATTTAAATAAAATGATATTCGTCTCCATATGCAAATGCTCAAGCACAGCTCACTGTGTAGTGGGAAGTCAGCAGCTCTCAGTGGGGTTCCAGTGAGTGTGATGGTCACGTGTCATGCTGGCAACTCAAACACCCCTGGCAGCATTGCCAACAGTGCTGTGAATCTGTGAAACGATTAACAGCCTTGGTAATGATCCAGATAAAACAAAGTGTAAATCTTTCCTTGATTTACATACTCATTGCATCCCTGGAAATTTTGGTTTGCTCCAGAGAAAACCAAACCACCCCTCCCTGTCCCCCCAAAACCAAACTTTGTATTTTTATGTAAAATGGAATCTGGTCTAGGTTCAGATAATTATAACCCCTTTTTCACCTATCTATTGTCAATCAGGGTCTTCAAAATGATGCAAGTCTTGGGATAATTCTTTTGTTGCGCTGGACTGCTTTGCTATGGTGAATGTGGGACTTCCCACCTTCCTCATGCCCAGCACTGCACATGTAAGCACCTCCCCCAGTCTGTGTGATACCAAAGAATCCTCCAGAATTTCCAAAAGGTCTTCTAGGGGTGGTAACTGCCCCGAGAGAGAAACACCAAAGTAAAGAAACTCTAAAGCAAAGGTGTGTTATAGAAGTATGTCAGCTATATAGGTAACTTTAAATTCTGTAGTAGTTATATATAAAATATATATAATACATATATTTTTCAATGTAAAATGAAGCAGCGCCCATAGCCCATACTGGTTATGGTGCCAGACACATACACTGGAGCTGGCAGGTTTGAACCCAGCCCGGGCCAACTAAAGAACAATGATAAGTGCAACAAAACTTGCTGGGTGTTGTGGTGGGCACCTGTAGTCCCAGCTACTTGGGAGGCTGAGGCAAGAGAGTTGCTTAAGCCCAAGAGTTTGACGTTGTTGTGAGTGGTGATGCCACAGCACTCTACTGAGGATGACATAGTGAGACTCTGTCTCAAAAATAAATAAATGCAAAATAATAATAATAATAAATTTAAAAAGTAAAATGAAACCTTTGAAATTAACTTTAATATTTCATTTAACCCAATATATACAAACTATTATTATTTTATCAACATAACCAATACAAAATATTAGTCTTTGAAATCCAGTGTGTATTTTTTTCTGTGCCTCACATACACCTCAGGTCGGGCCAGCCCCGTTGTAGGGGCTTTGTGGCTGCATGTTGCTAGAGGCTGCCATATTGGATAGGGCAGCTCTAAAAAAAGATCAAGTCTCCTTCTTCAGCACAAGACTTCTCTTTGAACCCTCAGTTTCCCAGAGTTCTTACACTTGGGAGAAGACAGACTTGGGTTTTATAGATAGGTGCATGGAAACCAGCCTACAGGCCCAGATCCCAGCATGCAGGACTCAATGTTCAGAGCATGTGGGTGCAGGGACCGAGCCATTGTCTACAGGCCCCCAGGCACAGTACTGTGCGGAGTCCCATTTAACTGCTGGTAACCACACATGGCTGAGTGCCGGCTGCAAATTGAAGGCCCCCTTGAAAGTGCTGGAAACAGATGTTCTGAAGACTCTGACCTCTCATGATTAATTTTAGAATTTAAATGCCTGTTAATTTCCCCCTATTATTGCTGAGCTGCACAGAGCAGCACATTCCATGTCAATGGGAGTATCCTTCAGGGACATTCCACGCATCGTATTGAAGGTCACTGGAAATCTAGGCACCCAGCAGAGGAGAAGAGGACCAGGCGAGAGGCCAGGGCACCTTGGGGCCCACAGCGAGTCTGAGAAGAGGCTCTGGCTGCAGTTGAAGCCAGATGTGCCTGCCCATGTGCCTGCCCTTGGCCAGTGCACAGAGAAGAGAAGGGCTTTAGGAGGAAACACAGAGTAGGAGAAAAATCTAAAGCACTGATCTGAGGGGGTCTCACCTGTCCTCTGCATCTGACAGCTTCCTCTTCCCCTCTGGTGATGTAAAGTGGTGCTAGTGCTCAGCAGACAACTTGCAGGGGTGCTAGTGCTCAGCAAACAACTTGCAGACTCTGGAGTCACAAGTTCAGGTTCTGCTCCTCTTCTTGCTACCTGGAGATGCTGGGCGCACATCCTGCACTTGCTGGCTGGGGAGTCCATGGTGTAACAGATAGGCGCCTAGCACAGTGCTCGGCACACAAGAGAGACTCAATAAAAACCCGTTCCTCCCCCTTTGTTGTTCATTCCCTTGGCTGATGGGACAGACACTTTCCAGTGGCTGGTGATGATGATCTCTCAGCACTGTCCTGTAGGAATCAGAGAATGTATGGAGCCCAAATCTCCAGGGAAGAAACAAGGCTGCTTCCTCCTGAGAGCGGAGGCCCCCACTCCATCATTGATGCTCGGCCTGTCTACTCAGGAAATAGGTGCTGTCACCCTTCCCAGTGGCCCTGGTACCCTCTCCAGCCCAGCCATGAGCTCTCCCCTTCCCACCAAGACCTCATTTCTCAGCAAAAGCCTCCAGGGCCTTCTTTCTTTAAATGGTTCACCAAAGTGCCCTAGTTTGGGGTTGACATTTCAGCCAACTTTTGCAAAGAAGTATGATTATACCTTGTCAGTACTTTAGAAAAAATACAGTTTCCATCACAAAAGGAAAGACTTCTAGGGCTTTTAACTTTCCTTCTTTAAGAAAGTAGGGAAAAAAAACCCAAAAAACTCAACAGCTCATAGGGTGTCAGATAAAGCTCCAGAAAACACTCTCAACTTTCACATTGTCATTTTTACCCTTGTAATTTGGCCATTGCCTGGGGAAAAGAATGTGCACCTGATCACAGGGCCGCTGATACCCAATCCCAGTGGGCCTGAGAGCTGTTTCCAGCCGGGTGAGAAGGGTCTGTGGACGCTGTAAGGCGGCCCACTACATGGTCCCTGGGCCACCTTTCCTGCCCCCACCAAAATTGGTGAGGTCACTTTCCCCTATCAAATTAATCCCAGAAACCTAGCAGTTTTCTAGAACCCCTCCATAAATTGGGGCCTTGCTTTTAGTGTTTACACTCCTGTCTTGCGGCCCCTCTATTGGGATGGCTAAGTATGAGGCTGGGGCTTCTGGAGGCAGAGTTTCTGCAGGACAGAGACCAACAAGACCAAGATGGGGTTTGTGGGGAGAGATGGAGAGACCCTGAGAGCAGCGCTTGAGCGCTTGAACTTCCCCAGTCATTTTAGCGCAGCCTTTCCTCTTGATCCGCCGGATCCACCTGGAGCAGCCCCCGCTCCCAGCACAGCCTCCGCGCGCTGTTCACACACTACCAGGGTCCTTCTAACTCATTAAAAAATGTGCATCTTCACCCAATTCACGAGGCCACCACACTTCATTGCTCATCCTCGCACACTGAAACTAAACATGTCAAAAACATCACAGATGCCTCAACAGCACAGAAAATTGGCACGTAAAACTCCGGGAGCGGGGAGTGATCGCAGAAGGCTTTGCCGTGCACGGTGCCCTGTGGAGACTGAGCGCCACCGGGAAGTGATGCCAGGCCGAGCGCCCGTGCGCAGGGAGGCTCTGCGGAGCCTGGAGAGGCAGCGGGAGGCGCGCAGGGCAGGAGCCAACAGGGGCCAGAGGGACAGCAGGTTTAGGAGTGTGAGGGGGAAGGGCCCGGGCGGGAGGCCCAGGAAGTTGGGTGCTGAAGCTATGGAGAGCCACGGGCAGTGTCAGGCAGACAGCGACATTCTCGGAATCCTGTGTGGGACGGTTCATTCTGAGAGAGGGCTGGAGACAAGAAAGCCACCATATTATGCTGGAAAAACAGGAATGTGGCCGGTGGCAGATACTGGCGGGGAGAGCCTCCGGCAGCTCTCTCCGGGGGCGCCTACTTTCCTAACAGAATGTGAGGCGAGCTGGACAGCTGAGAGAGGGGTGCAGGAGGCGCTGAAGGTTTAAGGAGAGGAGACGGGAAACTAAACCCTGTGCAATACCGACAAGGCAGAGGGGGCTGCAATTCACCTCTACACGCAGCTGGAATGGAAAGCGGGTGTGGGTGTGTGTGCACGGGCTGGGGGAGAACGCTTTTTGGGAGTCTTAGGTCCCAGCCTCACTAGTGGCCTGGGGTTGCACAATGCCAACAGCCTTTCCTTGAGTTGGGCAATGCTCCTGTCCACAGAGCATGGCCAGGACTGCTGTGTTTTCCTGCCCCTTCAACTTCACCATCAACCCCTCTTGCAAACCAGGGGTCTGCAGACCAGGAAGGGCAGTTTCTCCTATACCATATTGCCTTTCCTGTGAGGTAGCCTGCTTTCTCCATCTCCAGATGTGAAGAGGCTGACTGGGCTCAGCGCCCATAGCACAGTGGTTATGGCATCCGCCACATACACCAAGGCTGGCAGGTTCAAACCCAGCCAGGGCCAGCTAAACAACAATGACAACTGCAACAAAAAGATAGCCGGGTGTTGTGGCAGGCGCCTGTAGTCCCAGTTACTTGGGAGGCTGAGGCAGGAGAATCACTTAAGACCAAGAGTTGGAGGTTGCTGTGAGCTGTGACGCCACAGCACTCTTCCAAGGGCAGCATAGTGATATTCTGTCTAAAAAAAAAAAAAAAAAAAAAAGTAGCCAGCTGGTTGCAGAGTCCCACCCCAGCAGGTCCTGAGCTGAGAATTTGAAGGAGCTTTAGCACAGCCTTGGGCTGAGGTGCTTGGCACTGCTCCAGACCCAGAGTTTCTGCACTAAGTTACTATGGTATTTAATTTATTAAATTATAATCCTTGGCTTATTTGTATCGTAAAATGGAATCAAAATAGCCTTGTTGATCTGAATCCGTCAGCCTGCCTTGCTTCCCAAAGTCCTTGTTCTCCCTTGCCCATCCTGCCCTGGGGCCTCCCTTCCTGACACCCTTACTTCTTTCTTTGTTACATTACCTCCACCTCTCAGCCAATCTCTTCAGTCTCTTCTTCTCTTCCCAGTTCCCCAACTTCCACAGAAGCCCCCTGTGCACTCCATTTTCTTATCTCTTTTTTACTTGAAAAAGATTCGATTTTCACAGATGTCTCACCTTTGTACACAAATACAACCAATGTGAAAGATCTGTCAATGTGACTTGGCTCTGGTGCTGGATCAGCACAATCTGGTGGCTCAAACAACATACACCCACTTCTCCTGTGCCGGAGACCAGAACTCCAAGGGCACCAACTGTGCTCTGGAAAGGGCCCTCTTCTGACTGTCCTCACATGGCCTTGCTTTGGGACTGCACACGGAGATCACATTTCCCTTCCTCTCTTTATTTTCTCCCAGTTCTACACACATTTCTATTTTATTATGGAAAAGGTAAAAATGCTACCTTCCCTCAAACAGCAATCAGTAAGATTTATAACCAAAATAACTCGGCACAAAACAGGAAAGAATTTTTAAAAACAAACAAAAAAACCTTTACATGAGTTATAAAATCCTTTTTTTTTTCTTTTTTTTGAGACAGACTCTCATTATGTCACCCTCGGTAGAGTGCTGCGATGTCACAGCTCACAGCTCACAGCAACCTCTAACTCTTGGGCTTAAGCGAGTTTCCTGCCTCAGCCTCCCAAGTAGCTGGGACTACAGGCGCCAACCACAACACCGGGCTACTTCGTTGTTGTTTAGCAGACCAGGTGCATGTGGCTGGCGCCCTAACTACTGTGCTACAGGCACTGAGCCTTTAAATCCTATTTTATTTTTTTTATTGAATCATAGCTGTGTACATTAGTTCAATCATGGGGTACAGTGTTCGGGCTTCACATGCAATCTGAGATATTTTTATCAACCTGATTGACATAACATTCATGAGATTTTCTCAATTACTATGTGAAAACATTTTTGATCCATATTTAGAAGTTTTCTCCTGACCCTTCAAATATGTACCACACATGTG
>CAUYON010106911.1:0-42636 GCA_963573935.1 Arctocebus calabarensis
GGGTACTGGCAAAACTTACTAAATGCAGAATACAAATGTCTTCATACAATAACTAAGAAAATGCCATGAAGGGTATGTTAAACAGTTTGATGAAAACATTTCAGATTGTATATGAAGCCAGTACATTGTACCCCTTGATTGCACTAATGTACACAGCTATGATTTAATAATAAAAAAAAACTTTATAAAAAAATAAAAAATTAAAAAAAAGAAATAGGAAGTACAGCACATGAAAATATAGTAAATTTGGTAATTTCCAAAGAAGTAAATGCCAAGAGAAAAAAAAAAGAAAAAAAAAGAAAACTGCCATTTTAACCACTTTATAGAACCTAATAAAGCATTTCAAAAGTAAAAAAAAATAAAATAAAATCACCAAGATGTGGATACAACCTAAATGCACATGAACTCAGGAATATATTAAAAACAGTGGCATATGCATACCATGGAATACTATTCAGCCATAAAAACAATGGTGACTTTACATCTTTTGTATTAACCTGGATAGAGTTGAAACACATTCTTCTTAGCAAAGTATCACCAGAATGGAAAAGCAATTGCCTATTGTACTCAATACTAACAAGAAGCCAGTACACAATCTATTCATGCTCGTATAGGAGAAAAACTCATTTCAATTCAAGTTGGGAGGAGGGTGAACAGGGGAGGGTGGGGGCTTTGGGGTTCCCACTTAATGGTCACAATGTAGGGCTTTATGGCACACTTTTTGGGTGTGGGACACAACTACAAGAGGAACTCTATTTAACAAATTCAAATATTGTGACCTGGTTGCCTGTACCCTCACATTAACCTGTAATTAAAAAAAAATTCATATGTATACATACACACACACACACACATATATATATATATATATAAAAGAAATAGGTGAAATTAATTATATGCAGTAGAAGCTCTATAGATGACCACCTCCTTAAGTTGGCCTGTTTTTCATAGATTAGACATGTGCCACATGTATCAGTACAGTAGCTCTAGTTCCTTATGCTGACCACCACTTTATGATGATCAGTTTGTTACAATCTGGGTGGTCAACTTACAGAGGTTCTACTCTATTTTATTTAACCCCTAATACCTAGAATGTTATTTCAATATGTAAAGAATAAAAATACATTATTGATATATTTTGCATTCTTTTCTCCATATGTTAATTCTTTAAAATCCAGTGTGATTTTATACTTAGACCACATGTCAATTTGAAATAGTCACATTTCCTGCACTCAACAGCTGCCTGTGGCTAGTGGCCCTGTGTTGGGATAGCACAGACCCAAATAAAGAAAAGGGCATCAGCAGATGGGGAGACAGGGAAACTCAAAAGATTCGGGGAACATGAATGTGATAGGTAGGTGAGAAAGTAAAAACAAAATTAGGCTTAAATTGTGGAAGGCCTAGAATGTTATGCTGAAGTAACAAGCATTGGGAAACTACTAAAGGTTTGGAGCAGAAAAATGAACTATTTGGAGTGGAGTGGCATGACTGTGCTGAAGAGAGAAAGAGGTGGATATCTCAATTTGTCCACTTGGAGTTTAAAATTGTGTGTGTGTACACACATGCAAAAGTAGTCATGATTCAAGATAGAGGGTACTGAGTGTAAATAATAAGTGCTACAAGGGAGGAGAGATGGACAGCCCCAAGGTTACTATAGTTCTGGAGGCCAGAAGTCCGAAACAGTTCTCACTGGGCTGAAACTGATGTGTTAGCAGAGCTGTGTTCCTCCTTTGGGAGAGAGGAGAGATCCCATTTCCTTGCCCTTTTCAGCTTCCTTGACTGGCATTCCTTGGCTTGTAACCCTGTTAGTCATTAAAACCAGCAGTAGAATTGCTTTGCCTTCTCACCTAGACAGAGGGAGGAGCATGGGGAAGGCTAGGGAGCATTCTTGGTGGAGGCAAGCATGAGTTGGGAAACTCTTTCAACTCTCTTTCTCTCTCTCTCTCTCCCTCCCTTCTTTCATTAATTTATTCTTTTTTTTTTTTTTTTGGAAGAGACAAATTCTCACTTTATCACCCTCTGTAGAGTGCTGTGGCATCACACAGCTCACAGCAACCTCCATCTCCTGGGCTTAGGCAATTCTCTTGCCTCAGCCTCTAGAGTAGCTGGGACCACAGGCGCACACCACAATGCCAGGCTAACTTTCTCTCTCTCTCTTTCTTCTTTCCTTACCTCTCTCCTTCCTCTCTCCTTTCTTTCTAGATAAAGTCTCATTCTGTAGCCCTGGGTAGAGTGCCACGGCATCATCATAGCTCGAAGTAATCTCAAACTCTTGGGTTCAAGTGATCCTCTTGCCTCACTCTCTCCAGTAGCTGGGACTATAGGTGCTCACCACAATGCCTGGCTAGTTTTTCTATTTTTAGTAGAGACAGGGTCTTACTCTTGCTCAGGGTGATCTCAGACTCCGGAGCCCAACTGATCCTCCTGCCTCTGCCTCCCAGAGTGCTGGGATTACAAGTGTGAGCTATCATGCCCAGCCTCCTTGACCTATTTCAAGAAGAGGAGGCTCTGAGCTCCAGTGTAGAAGAAAACATTGGTGAACTGAATTGGTGTCAGGTTTTGGCAAATCTAAAGCACTTGAACTTGAATGCTCTCTCAAAACAGAACCTCTAATGATTTAAAACAGGGTGGCAGCATATTCCCAGAAGGATATTTTAACCAGGTTGGCCTGGCCATTAGGTGGCCCTCACTGAAGGTGAGTAGGACTGTAGATAGGGAGTCCAGTTAGAAAATCTTTCATGTATCTGTGGGATGAGGTCCTAAGGTTAGGAGCTGAGGTGGGGACTAGGTTGATCTTAACAATTTAAGGTATGTTACCTTAGAGCAGAGGGGGAGAAAAGGGTTAAGGAAATTCTTGTCTCAAGTGACAAGTATTAATATGAGTGGCCAGAGACTTGGCGACTGGCAGGGAGGAAGTGAGTGTTCGCTATAAAGATTTCATGGTAATTTGCATCATGTCTGCAAACCTGCTTTTATACAGTAATATTCAGCAACTTTGCAATAAAAAAGAAACTCAGCATGCAGATAGCATAAGTCAGTCCTCTTTCAAATGAGATGAAACTCTAATACTTTAATACTTATTGAGCTTCTGTAAGATCTTCCAACTGTCATCTGTGGTATAAGCATTCACTTAGGACAGGAGAAGGTGTCTTTTTCCTCCCATGAAGTGTCAAGATGAAAAGAAATTCTATCAAAATCAAAGGAAGACTAAAATTCTAATCCTTCTCTTGTCTCAAAAGTGAGAGAGATTTAAAACCACGGTGTAGCCTTCTCTGTTGTCTGAACCCCTTGAGGTCGCTGCCCAAGGGCTGAGGGGAGGCTCTGGAATAATTAATGGAGCTATTTGTGTGCCTGTGATGTTCAGAGCTGACCCCTGAAAGACACGGACAGATGCTGTCAGAGCATTCCAAAGGGGGATGGAAGGAGCCGTGCGTGAGCAGGAAGATAAAATACCAGAAGGACTCCATAGGTTGGTAAGGGGGGCAGAGTTCTTGAGACTTCTCCGAGGGCCTTTTAGTTTCTGAACACTTCTGCCACCCCGCAGATTTGGCCCCACTGAGCTTTCGTGTTAGAAGTGAATACAAATCTTTTTCCCTCTAGTGGCTCCCGTCAGGAGCAGAGCAGAACAATGGCTAGAAATGAGGAGAATTTTCAAGGTTTTTCTGATTCTTCCCAATGTGGCCCCATGGGTGGTGCTTGCTGTCTTGAAGTAGAGGGTCAGCACTGTTGCACCCGGGCTTCACAGTCCTACAGCGATGCTGGGTGCGAAAAGAGGTCCTGTCACATGTCAGAGCTGACTTCTGCTCTATCAGGCCTGGGTCCATTCAACACCTTCACAAGGCCAGAAAACATTCCTCTGAAGTCATCCGGTACATTATTAACTGTCCTACAGAGAGGCTGCCCAAACTGGGAGCAGCCTTCATTTCTGCCTGTTGCCCCAGAGAAAAGAGTATCCAGCTTCGGATGTAAACTGAATGGTCACCCTTCCTTTAGGGCTCAGTAAACCTAGCATTCCCTTGGTCTGGAACTTTCCTTTTGCACCACCTGCAAAAGAGTCATACTCATGGGTTCCATATTCAAAGGGGGTGACCAAAATTTCAGGCCTGCCTTGGAGAGGCGTCCCTCCAAAACGACCCAGGGAGGACTGCAGTGTGGCTGGCAGGAAACTGGATTGTTCCCCTTTCTGTGCTCACTGCAGAGTTCAAATAATTTGCCTTAGGATTGGCCTGAATGCTGAGGGGGCTGATTTAATTTCTTAGGAAAGTCCTGAGTCTTGCTTAAGCTGACTTGCATATGCCCATGAACGGGGAGGGTGTGAGTTGTTGCCACCATCCTAGTTCCTCACCCATACAATAACTTCCTGGAAGGCAGGGCTTTAATTGTGTTATCCCTAATTATATACACAGTCTAACACAATATCAGAACTATGTGGCAGTTCAATAGGAAATAAATGCAATTACAACAGCACAAGAATTATTTCAATCTCATGGCTGTGCCCCAAGCCGCTATGGGCCTTATTGAGCAGACCAAATGTCGTTTAGCAGTCAGAAGTGCTACTTGCAATTTATTGGATCCATGGCACTGTTTTTCCCCTAAGGTTATTTATAATTTTTCCTTCCTCTTTTAGAAAAGTTTTATAAGGCAGGGTTTTATAAAGGCTTTTTTAATAACAAATTTTATAGAGGAAATTATTACCAAAATTAAGATGAGTAATTATGACCCATAATCAACTTACGGGAAGGGTTTGCTTTCATAAGGAAGCAGCAATTATTATCTTCTTCATGTATTCCCTGGGCTTGCAATGACGTGGTCTTTGGTGGAAGGAAATGGCTTCTCATTAAAACAGTTTCCTGGGTTGATTATAGTTACATCTCAAGACAGAATCTTAATGGAAGGTGTTTGTGTGAATACCTGGATTTAGAAGTATATATTTCCACCTCTGTGATTCAGACGTCCATATGATCAAAAAATGATGACGCATCTGAACAATTTAGTATGGCAAACATATTTTTTAATTTTTAAAAATATTTTTGTCTTTTTCATCTTCCACCAAAATTTCTAACTTTAACCCAAAATAAAAACTACAGTTAAAACTACAGTTTTGCTTTCTAAACTTAGTAGGTGAAACTTAGGGATCACCTCGGCTCCTTTGAGAACCAAATTGTCCTATTTTTAGACAGATACCAAGCCTTGGGAGAGCATAGCACTGTCAGAGGTCCCCCGACAGCTTATGGATGCCCTTCCGATATATATGAGACATACTCTCTATGGCAGGCAAAAATGGTCACAAATTTCTATACTCCCTGTATTCATACCCTTGGTAGTTCTCCCAGTCAAGAAGTAGAACTTTTAGCTTTTTGAGAGAGAATGTTGTTCTAATCAAAATATCACAAGAATGGAAAAACAAGCATCATACATACTCAGTACTTAATGAAAATCAATAGATTAACAACTACGTGGTCACGTGAGAGAAAACCTGGCTTAAATTCAAGAAGCGGGGAAGGGGTCGGGTAAATTCCCACCCAACGGGTACATTGCACTGGAGTATTGCACACTTCCTGGGCAAAGGCACAGCTACAACTATGACTTGAAGCTTACAAAAGTGAACTAAGTAACCTTAATTTTATGTGCCCCATACTAATCTGCAATTAAAAAGAAGTAGATTCTTCCTTTACTTCTTATATCTCAGCTCGACAGTGGGGCTTGCTTTTGCCAAAGGGACAGTAGCAAAAATGCCATGAGCTGGGACTAACAAAAACTTATGTGTCCCTCCTGCTGCTCTTAGGAACTTGAGCAGCCATGTAAAGCCTGGGTTAGCCTTTTAGGTGGTAGGACATGTATGGTTTAGCCACCCTTGGCTAACCAAGCAGACGGTGAGTGGGACCCCAGAAGTATAACCACCCAGCTGACTGTCTATTGCTCACCTTTGCATCAATGACCCCAGCTCAGGTCAGTCTGCAGAAAATCATCCAACTCAACCCTCAGAGAGTACATGAGGGAGATAATCACTGCTGCTTCCTTAGGAAAGCAAGCCCTTTCTGTAAGTTGATTATGGGTCATAATTACTCATCTTAAAATTGCTGATCCTCAGAATTGTGAGCTGAAGAACTTATTTTAGGCTATTAAGTTGGGAGTGGTTTGTCACATAGCAAATCTAAATGATGCAGCTCTTTGCTGGTTTGAAATCTCCTGCAGGAAGAGCTGAACTGAAGAAGGACTTGCTAGTAACACACCGGACACAGTGCTCAGTGCTTCATATATATTATTTTCTTTGAACCCACAAAGTAGGTATTAACCATTTCCATTTAGCAATAGGGAAGCTGAAACCAAGGAAAATTGTTTGGTTGTCTAACCTTGTAAGTAAAAAGGCAAGATTCTATACCAGGTCTGTTTTGTCTTGTTAAATTTGGCTTTGCCCGGAAGTAGATCTTGAATTAATAATTCAGGCACAAGCAGCTTATTTGGAATGTGATAGAGGAGCGGGAAAATGAGAGAAAGAAAGGAGGACGATGAAGGAATCTATCTAGCATTGTACTAATGAGGACAACTGGCCCTTAACCCTGCTCTGCAGAGCTGCCCCACCCCAGGGGGAGGCGACTGGAGTCTGTGCATACCAACTGCTGCTGGTCATTGGTTGAAGGTAGATGGATGGTAGTAGAGTGTGTATGAGGAACATTTGTGACTTAGCATAATTTGACTAGCCTAAGCCACTAGGTATTTTAGGTGACAATCATATCTGTCCTTTGTGTGTATGTGTGTCTGTCTCTGTGTATGTGTCCCCTTCCCTTCTCTGACTAAAGATGGCTTATCTTTAAGTAATTATCAAATTCTAGCAAAATAGTATTTTGTAAAAATCCTGCCATGGAAAGAGTGACTGAGTATCACCATTAAATTCTACCTTACCCAATTACCAGTGGAGAATTCTAGGGTGTGCTTTTAGAGCATGGCATGTGTTGTTGTGCTCAAAACTTACTATGCTTGAAATTTGCCTTCTGTTTAACACACTAAGGAATATAAACAAAAGGGGTCATTTGTTAACTGATGTCCATCAGCTTGCAGCACAACTTAATTTATTAGATTTGCTTTTGAATGAGGTTCTGAAGGAGGAAGGATGGAGTCATGGGATGTATAAATTTGGTGAGAGAGAGGAGCTGGAAGTACAGGAAATTGAGTGGGAAGACAGACTTAAGGGGGTCATCAGAGCAGGTTGCTGGGCACTGGATGCCCGAATCCAGGCTATAAAGGAGAGGAGATTATCAAAGAAAGAGAAAATATAACTTCATCTTTACCCATGTTACAATCTTGTGTCCGGCTCAGCACTTCTCAGTAAAGATGAAGGAAGATCCAGGGATCCAGGTGAAAGTGCTCTTCAGTCATCCGGAGCTTCACCTTCAAATCATCTCTCTAAGACCTCATTGTCTTCTAAAAATTCACCGTAATGAGTGGGCAGTGGAGTGACAACTCTATATTCTCCAATCTGTCTCTTTGAACTTGCTTTTCTTGCATCTCTACTCAAGACTAAGAGACAAGTCCTTTCTGTTAGCAGCTTTCCATTGTGATCGGCATCAGGACACATGAAACAATCAGTGATGAATATATGTCTCAAAGCAAGAATCTGTGGAGACCACATCTAGCAAAATGGATTCTCTCTTTGAGAGTTGTGAAATGCCGTTAAAATCACCTTGCTGTCCAAGTCTCCCCTTTCTCCCATGTAGCCTCAAATCCCAGTCATGAGCGAAGAGTTCTCCTAGGTTAAAAGACAGGAGGTTTGGGGGAGTTCCCTTTGAGAATCACATCCTTCAGGGTAGAAGGTGAGGTAAAGTAGAGAGGAGACATTTCAGCACAAATAAATCTATTAGCAACTAGTTACTCAGTTCTGCAACAGGGCAAAGCCAGTGGTGCATGTAAAATGCATGTTGATGAGCAAAAAGGGGATGAGTCCAGAGAATGTGGACCTCTGCATTCAAGAGGAAGAGGAGGGTGCTCTGCAGTAGGGCCAAGTGAGCTGACGCTTAAACATAGTGAGCACCCAGGAGGGAGACATCCAATATGGTTTTTTTTTTGGTAGAGACAGAGTCTCACTTTATCGCCCTCAGTAGAGTGCTGTGGCATCACACAGCTCACAGCAACCTCCAACTCCTGGGCTTAGGAAATTCTCTTGCCTCAGCCTCCCGAGTAGCTGGGACTACGGGTGCCTACCACAACACCCGGCGGGTTGTTTGTTTTTTGCAGTTTGGCCAAGGCTGGGTTTGAACCCGCCACCTTTGGTATATGGGACCGGCGCCCGACCCGCTGAGCCACAGGTGCCACCCCCGATATGGTTTTGACCAGCTTAGAAAAACAGTGAGAGAAATTGAAGAACAATTTCACTTAGTTCACAATTTGGCAGAGGGTTGTTTCTGTTTATAGTAATTTAAATAGAATAAAACCTGACATCTTCTAGAGACAAGTACTATGTTGGGTGCTTTTATAATGTTTAATAAATGTGTAGGACACTATTCTCAATACCTATGAATATATATTAACTAACTTGATTATCAAACAGCCCTTTGTAGTTGGCACCATTACCTCCTCGTATTGCAGAGAAGGGTACTGACTCCCTGGGAGGTTAGGCAATCCAAGGTCACATAGCTGGTAAGTGGCACAGCTTGGGTTTGAACCCAGGCCATCTGTTAGAGTTCCACAGTCATGGCCTTCACCTTTGCTCTATTCTATCCTCTGTACATGCTTTCTTTTAGAATGACGTGAGATACACCCCAAAGCTGTACCTTTATTCAGAAACCTTGGAACTAGGTGCCAGGGTGAAGCAAGTACTGCTCCAGTTCACCTGCCACAGAGGGGTTTCAAGAATTTAGAGCTTTTAGTGCCCAAACTGGGATGGTCTTTAGCAAACTAGGATCTTTGTTTATCTATGCTAGGAGTCTATGATAAAATAAACCCAGGGGCTGTCCTTGTAGAACTTACAATCTAAGTTCTTCCTGTGGCAAAAAATTGCAAGAGTAATTAGAAATTGAAGTAAGTGTCTGAAAGAAAAGACAAGGTTCTCTGCGGGCAAGCACCAAAGGAGCCATGGAAATAGCGACGGATGTCGTAGAAGGATTCATCGTGTTTATCATCTGTGCCCGTGTCCTGATCCAGGAGGAGACAGGGACGGATTAATTTTTCTCCTTGAAGTGATTTATATCCTTACCACATGGCAAAACTGAAGAGTAACCAACAATCAAAACTGATGCTGCTAACGCCTCACTGATTCCAAGGTTGTATTTGTATTACTGTTTAAAGCTGATATGTTGCACTTTCCAATAATTATGCACAATGCATGTGTATGTTTTAATCCTGCCTTAGTTTTTATAATTTATAGCTGCAGAAAACCCCAGGAGCTGATTCTAAAGAGGATTAAGGTGCTGCATCAAGAAGCTTTCATTTCTAATCAGCAAAATCCATTGTGGCCATAGAATTAAAATTAAATATCATTACATGTTTCCCAAGAAGTTTATGAGAGTCTGCAGGTTAAAAAACGGGAAGATTAAAAGTAGCAGGAATGTAATTGGTGGGTGAGAATTCCAAAAGAGGATTTCTTCTGGATTTCTGTGATTGCAAACAGTGCTGTGGCTCATACGGAGACAGCCAGGGACCTGGAAGGGAAGGTGGCAATTCTGTCAGTACAGCTCTCTTGTTCATGTGCAGGACAGCATTACTTAGTCAGGCGCAACTGAGGACAATGAAACGGAGGCACCTTCATGGCAGGTCAAGTGAGGGGGAGAATGAATAAAAAATCTAGTTGTGCTTATATTTTAATTTAGTGGCCCTGTTAGAAGGACACAACTTGGCTTCTAGGAATTAATAGAGAGACAAGAGGTCTTCTCAGCTGGTTTGGATGAAGAAGATGGTTTAATCCAAACCAAAGGAGCAGCTCTGGATTGAGGATGTAGCACATCCTTCAGCAGAAGGGGGGTCTGGTGCAGAGGCTGTTAAGTGTGGTCGGTGGAAGCTCGTCTCTCTGTTCCGTGGGGCGAGGGCCTAGGGGTAGCTAAGAGAAGGAAATAAGGCATCGCTCACTTCACTTGCCTACCCTGTTCTCTCCAGCTTCTTCGCGTCCCACCCTGTTTGCTATCTTTGCATTTTCTTAGGTCCTGAGTCACCTGCTGCTATTTGCCCACTGTGGTTAGTGGTTATGATGCTTAGAGTAGGATCAGAGAGAGTCGTCTTTTGGGAGACTAAAGGGACCTCCAAGGTCATCTAATCTAACCTTCCTCCTTTTTACAAGGGAGAAATTAAGGACCAGATGGATGGGGTGATTTGCACAAGTTCACAAAGCAAATGGCGGGCCCCCTGGTGTGGAGTGAGGTGCCACTGCTGTAGGGCTTCTGTGTTGCAGCTGCTGTCCAGTGGCTGGCTCGCTTCATAATGGCAACCAGCCTGACTCTCATAAATGATGACACTGAGCCTCAAAATGCTTCGGACAGATCCCAATGCCAAACTGCAGAACTCTGGGCAGCTTGATTATGAATTCCACATTTCATCTCCTGTCTACAAGCCGTCCTGTCCTCTCCTACACAGGACCAAGTAGTCAAATGTCCCCATCAGTTTAATGATATACTCCAGAAAGAAATGCAGTGAAAAATGCTATTTAAAAAGTGGCAGAAAAAAAATAAATAAAAAGTGGCAGAACTCTGTTACTTTAAGACTTAGAAAACTTGTCCAGGAAAATAAACTTTGAGACTTCATGCATGGCTTGAAAGTTCATTAAAAAATCTCCACTTAGCTGGGTTCATGTTATAGAATAAAAATGTTAAGTATCAAATTTATGCATCAGTATTTTAATCAAGTCAGAAACTCCTTCTTGACTGTTCAACATGGGAGTTAAAAATCTGCATTTAAATTGTGGTTCTAAAATATAGATCCCAAGGACCCAAGAGGCCCTTCCCCAGAGGAACAGTGTACAGAGAGTACGAACTTTTTGCTTATCTTTGATTCTGCAAGCTCTCAGAAAGTTCAGGAATAAGCCAGAAGGAGGAATGAGCTGGAATTAAAAAAAAAATGCTTAGGGATTTGGTATAGAACTTTATTTAATGATAAGATTTTCCCAGTCATTCATAAGGGCTGAATCTACATGATCTGACATGAATTATGGTGTGGGACTGCTAATAGGCAATTTATTCGACAGCTGTAGGAAGGGTTATTACTTTCTGTCAACAGTTACACATTTTGTTTTGTGGGGATTTGGGCAGCTGCTGGAGGAGCAGAGTCCCTTAAGTGTTGTGCACACCGGCTACTCAAACTGTCAGGTTTCGCACTGGCAGCCACGCAGAAGTAGTGCCTGGTATGATTAAAATCCGCAAATAAAAGAAACCCCACTTTAGGAATAGCTTTGGTTGTAAAAAACAATTGCAGGCATGTGCGTGAGAGGGAGAGAGAAAATGGTACTTGTCACCTCATGCTTTTTCCCCCTAAAGTGTCTGCCTAGACTGAAGCTTTTTCACTTGCATGCAGCGTACACATTGCCATCAGATTAGGTTTCTGAAAAGCCAGCTCTGAGGGCTTGTAATTAGCCTGCATATTTGTCGATTTCACATTGAATCAAAACACGGCTTCCCTACCTGGTGTTCCGAGTTCTCCCCATTAAGAACATCACTCGCCCTTCCATCCTGATCTCCTTTTTTTCCTCTAGGCAACCAATGCTTGTCCAAAGCAGACCGCTGTTTTCAGAGTGTACCTTGTCTTTGGCTTGTGTCACTGCTCATTCAGGTTCTTCTCTTTTTCCCTCCTCCCATCCTTCTCACCTTCCATCAGCAAACTTGTCCAGCACCTCCAGCACTTTGAACAATGCCTTGCAGAAAACTAATCAATAAGGGTATTAAATGGAACAATTTGGGACTCAGTTTCTTTGCCTGAATTTATATTATAATCAATGGATATCTGAGGAAATGCTTTTTAACTATAATAAAGATATGGGCTTTTTCGTTGGATATTTTTGATGATGAGGGTCACGAGTCACAGCGAGGTTGGATTTGGGGTTTCGGCATAGATTGAGTTAGCAAAACATTTGGTTGGAAGAGCCATCAGTAGGAGGGAGTGCTGACTTCCTCATTCTCCTCTCAATTTTTTTTTTGAGACAAAGCCTTAAGCGGTCGCCCTGGGTAGAGTGCCGGGGCATCACAGTTCATAGCAACCTCCAACTCCTGGGCTCAAGCGATTTTCCTGCCTCCACCTCCCAAGTAGCTGGGACTATAGGCGCCCACCACAATGCCCAGCTATTTTTGGGTTGCAGCCAACATTGTTGTTTGTTGGGCCAGGCTGGATTCGAACCCACCATCTCAGGTATATGTGGATGGTGCCTTAGCCGCTTGAGCCACAGGCGCCGAGCCTCTCCTCTCAATTTTTAAGAGACTTCCAAAGAGAGTCACTGGCAAATGTTGATAAAATTTCTGGGGTCACCAACGTCATCCAGGAAGGAAGGAGCCAGATGATGAATCAGGTGTGTGCTAATGCTGCCTTCATGGATTCATTGCTGTCACAGCACATGTCACGTTCCTTATCCTCACCATCCTCCCCCACCCTCTGATTTGTCCACCCTTGTGCATCTCATGCTCTGCTTTTATATTTCCTGGAGCTCCTACCATAGAATCTTCTCTCTTACTCAGAAGTCTACAGGTTTTGCTTTGCCAACGAGTATAAGGACTTTATCCTAATGCACAATTGTCTCTTTTAATCCAAGGTTCATACCTGATTTGGAGCTGGACAGCTCTTTGCCTTGTCAATTAAATCCAGCATCATATCTCCCCCTGCCCTTGATACTACCTCTTGCTAGAGCTATCACATCCTATGAAGCTGACTGTAGTTACCATAACTTTTTTTTTACATTTTCCTGATTTATTTATTTAAACTTTATTCAAATTAATATGAGGGTTCAATATTTAGGTTACGTTGTTCTCACATCCAGGGTGAAGTTCCATTTGGTACCCTGTCTTGACTAATTCTGCACTGCAGCCCTGCCTAGCTCGAATTGTGGCATGCCAAAGCAAAAATTGTAATGATGTACATCACAATCAGATGCTGGAAAATTGCTTTCGATGATGCTATTGAAGATGATTTCTCAGGGGCTCTGGTGGTGGTAAACATTACTTACAGGGAGTGGGGCTGTGTCATCTGGGTTTGGGAAAGTCAAGAAAATGATGACTGGAAAAGTTGACTGAACAAATGAAGGGGTAAGGTTATAATTTTTGCTTGCTGTGTGTGTTGTGCTTACCTAATTTTCTAAATGTGTCAGTTAGGATTAGATGTGGCTTCACATAACATTAAAACTCACTATGATAGAGTCTTGAACAGTACAGAAATTATTTCTTTCTCCTTTAACAAGATTAGAAATAAGCAGTTCGGAGCTAGTGTGTGGCTGTATGAAGTCTTCAAGGCCCAAGGCTGCTTGTGTTTCTCACCATCCCTAGGTGTGTCTTTTGTTCTCATGGCTGAGGAAGCCTGCTAAGAATTCTGTCTACAAAAATGGGTATGAGGGAGAGGAGGAGGAAGGTGTGCTCCTTCCTGTTTACAGAGCTTAGATTACAGGTTGCATTCCACTGGCTAGAATGTGACTCCATGGATACACCTGACATCTAGAAAGAATGGGGAGGTGATCCTTAGTGAAACAGCAAAGGGACCAGAGTTCTGTAATTAAGGAAGAAGGGGATGATGGGTGTTGGAAATAGCCAACCCATCATTATTTTCCCAGTCCAGTTCCAATTCTTTCCTACCTTTCCTTTGCTCCTTTCTCTACTTGAAAAAAATGTCTTCTGCTGCTTTCAGCTGGTGACATACACCCTTTCCATGAATCCTCTGAGTGCCTCCCTGAAAGAAAGCGATTTCATCTTGGACTTCCTGTAACACTTATTTTTCTCTACCATTTACATATTTATCACGCCTTCCCTTATACCACAATCATTTGCATATACATACGTATTTGTATATGTGGTTTTATCCTTCCATTAGGCTATGAATTGCAGAGACCTGAGGGCTTGCATTAGACTTAATTATGCCCCTCACTCTATAAGACTTTGCTTTGACCCTATTCTTTCATTGAACAAAAATATATTGAATGACTACCCTGTACTGGAATATTGTGATGGACAGCCACACGTCTTTTAGGGGAGATAGACTAACACACAATGGCAAAGTGGTGTGCTACATGCTTAGTAGGGGAGTTACTAAAGAAGTAAATGAATTTTACCCCCTCGCTTCACTTATTATTTTATAAATCTAAGTTGAAAAATGTAGGCATATTTAGTCTTATTTCCTAGTACAGATAAACACATATTTAGATAACCACAGCAATGTTTTATGAATTATGAATAACTGGAAGTAATGTGATATCTATGTTTATAAGACTAGCATCGTGAGTAAGTAAACAACACAAAATGTTTAGTAAAGTTGGAAAATTTGGGTTGCAACTGCTCTACAAATCTCTCTCCCTTCTGCCTTTTCCCTGTGTCCCTCCTTCTCTTTACCTCTCTCTCTTTTTTGTTCTTTCCCTTTTCTTTTGTTCCTCAAAAGGATGTGGGGCAGCTCATAAAAATATACAGTGTAGAACAAGGTAAGATGTGATTAAACATAAGTAAGTCAAGCACTTGGATAAAAGATCGGAAAAATAAGATGAAGTCAGGAGAGGGGTTAGCAAACTGCATTAACTATTGAGTGTTTTAGGACTTTTAACATTTTTCCAGGAGTACACTCCAAATTTAGACTTAAAATTTCAAGCAGCCAATACAAAGAGAAATCGCTTCGGTGAAACAGCATCTGTACTTGGGTGTGAGCAGGTGAAAACTCTGATTAATGCATATCTGACAATCGTTTCATCATCAATTCTCTGCAGTTGAAGGTCAGTGATAGTTACAGGGGTTCTTTTGCTGTTTTGGCTTTGGTTTGTTAGACATGCAGATGGCTTGAAGCATTTGCTGGTAGAAGCCTGTTCCCCAGAGCTGCCACTGGACTCAGACACATCTCCTCCACCCATGACACATGTCCTCCACCCATCAGCTGTCTAACCCAATTTGCAATGCTTCGAGTTGGCCTTCAGGGCAACTCTGCCTCTTTGCAGTTGCAGAAATTCCTGTTATTACTATTTCAGATTGTTTCTAAGTGAGGCAAATTGTTTAATTGCCTTTTAATGAGCACTGCCTCAGTCATAAGCATAACAGACAGCAGAGGAGGATGCCTTTCCTCTTAATTTGACTTTTCCAAGGGGGGAATAATTAGCGTTATTAGAAATATGAAAAACTGTGGCTATTACAACTGAAAACTGTTAATTAAAACATAAAAGTAAGCCTATTACTACCATAGCCAAGAAACTTCGAACCTTCCCCTACCTTCAATGGATAGTTATTTTATGAGTATATAATTGATATGCAGAGTTGACAATATTCAAGAAAAGTGGTTCACAACCTTAGGTGATTAATAACCCAAGTCCAGTAAACCTAAGTCCAGACTGGGTGCCAATGGTGGGATTCTGGTCTTACCAAGTCCCCGCAGGTCTACAGAGCTGTGTCACACATGCCCTGCAAGTCCCCTCTACCTCCCAGTGGCATATATTGGCCTTCCAGATTGGTTATCTTAATTCTGAAACAAGAAGCACCATGACACCTTGGAAAGCACACTTAACCATGGAGTCTGAAGTCCTGGGTTCAAGTTCTGTTTCTGTTTTGTATTAATCCTATAACTGTAAACAAGGCAGTTGGGTTTTCTGTCTGCTTTGAAAATGGTGATAAAATTACCCTTGTTATGTCCTAAGCTGGTTGTAAGGATTCTGCCACATAACCTGTGGAAGTGATTTGTGGACCATCGACTGCTCTGTGTATATATGCAAAGAATTGATTTTGAATGAAATCCCTTTTCATCAGCTCATACCAATTTCTTGTTAACAGATAAGCTGTAGTCATGGGTAGGTTTCTCTGGCTTGTCATGTCCCAGGCAGCACTGCAGTATTTGGTCTGCCAGGTCTACCATGGGCAAACCGAGGAGTAAGGATGCTGGCCATACCACAAACCCCTCAAACTGAAGCAGGTGCCTACTGATTGATCACTCACAGCTTATGATCCCTCCTCCTTTTCTGGAAAAGCAAGAGGGCACCAGTGCGTGCACTGTCCAGGGCTTTTCACATCTATCTAGGAATAGATCATGACCCCTACTGAGTCAAGCAGGTTCTTCAAGAAGAAGCCAGTTCCAGGTCATTAAGAGCAGTGAATGGAGCACCCACATGGGATTCTGTGTGTTTGGAAGCAGGCAGAGTTGGGAGGCAAAGTTGATTATCATTCCCTGACAAGAATTTCTCAAAGTGACTACCTATTCAGAATTTTTACTGCTGCAAATTGTTGGTGGGCACACCTTTTCTAGTGATAGGAAAGGTTTAAAATCTGCTCAGAAATAGTCTATAACATGTCTTCCTGCTGAAAGAAAGAGTTGTTCTTGTGTTTGTCATTTCCAGTAGTTTCTGGAGATCATGGGATCAAGGGAAAAAGATTCTTGTTTTGTGTCTAGTTTGGCTAAGTTCAAGGTCTAATCACTTTAGGAAGCTGTACTGACCAAGTTTCAAATTTGAAGAAAGATCTAGATAGTAATATTCCATAGCTGTGACCCTCATTTCCCACTGTACAAGGAAACCTTGGAGAAACCATAATGCAGTTATGACAAATGGAAATAAAACCAAATACAACTAAGTTTTGAGGAAAGCTAATCTTCAATGTCTCCCTTCCTCCTGGTCCTTCTGTGTCCATTGTTCCCGGGATGCTTTCTGCTGCTGAGTCCTCCCCTTCCCCAGTCTTAATCTAACCTGTCTTCTAACACTTAGAATCATCCCCAACAAATTCCATTTCTATTTGGCATAGTTTGGTTTGGTTTTAGGAAAGAATAGCAATCTGATGAAATTAGTTTGTACTTACATTTGCCATGCATGGGAGGTCATATTCTATATGGCCTCATATGGTGTTGAGGATACTATGACCTTCTCTCCATCCTATTGCAATAAACGCAAATGTGAGCTGAAAGTGGATTCAGGAAAATATCTAAAGTCTGTGTTGACATATGCACTATATAAATGTGTGGATTCTAAATATTAGTTCGATGTTCTGTTACTTCAGAGACTTCCCTTCTCCCACTGGTTATTCTATAAGTTGATTTTAACTTTATCATTGCTTTTTTGAGTTATTATGCAAAGTTCAATACATTAGTGCTTGATGCAAAATACCCTTCATTACCTCATGAGAGTAAATTTATTTAATTCTGTTGATCAATTATTACTCTTAAATTATAATTGGGATCATAAAGAGATCATTTTGTAAAATCAAAGCTAGTTGGTTTCAAAATCTTGCTTTTGTTTTGTTCCCAGGATAACATCATCCCAGGATATCTTGACCACTGATTTGAATCCTTTGACCTCCTTGGCCAGCCATTGCATCACATAAAGCGTTAGTTACAGGATCCAGTGCAAACTCTTGTGTAGAAAGAAGGTATTTAAGTTTTCTGCACAGAAAGAATGTAGAACCCAAGAGATTTGAGGTTGGTAATATGATTGTTATTTGATATCTATCATGATATTTTCTTGAACAAATTGACTTTAGTCAATTTCAGTTCTGGAAGAACTAGTTGATTACTAATTTAGGAGAAAATCAACCTTACTGACATATGCCTCCTGAAATTTGCATACATAGATTCTGTGTTGATAAATTAGACTCAAGAGTTCTGCTTTGCCACTAATTTAACTTTTCAGCAGATTTTAAAGTTAATGAACCCAAACCTTTTCTTATGGAAATTATTTTAAAAGTTGTGTCTGTAGAGTAAGAGCTTGCTTTTCTCTCCTGCATTTTCTCCCTAAGGAAGTCAGTATAATTTTCTCAGTGTCTGTAATGGTTACCGGCTGATCAATGAAAATGAAGCGGAATGGTAGGTTTGAGTGCTGAGCACACATATCTGTTTCTCTGGTTTGCATTAAAAGCATCCTTTTATTTAAAATGGTGCTTTCCTTGATCATATCTCAGGGCCAGGTCAGAATTGAAGAATTAAGTTAATCAAGTTTAGTGAAGATTCCTAAACATGTCTTGAGTGTATTTGCAGGTTTGGGATCCTTAGGGGACTTGGTAACAAAACATTCAGGGAGATTTCTGTCTTTTGTTGAAAACTAAACATTCAGGAATTTGCTTAACTAAATATTTCGTTTTCTTGAATTTTGCCCTATATGTGATATCTGATTTTTTTCAGGCTGTTTGTGAGAAACTGGCTGTTTTGATGGCAGGGATAAGTGACAGGGAAAGATGAGAGAAATGTGCTTCCTTTTATTTACATTTGCTAGGGCTTATTGTTGGCAGAGGAGAATGCCCTTGGGAATATTTTGCCAGGAGAGACTTTAAGTTAGGCCTGAGTTCTTCCTCTTGGTCTTCTGATGCCTGACAGCCCACAGTTAATGAGGTAGGTAGTCTAAAACATGATTAGAGTTCAGTGTCTGCCCACAGGAAGCTAAATCTTCCTGGTACTCCTGACATCATTAGCACCATGCCAGAAAGATGGCTTTTGTATCTTCCAGCAAGGTCATTTCTACATTGAAAAGAAAGAAAGGAAAAAAGGCAGGAGAGAAGAAAAGACAGACAGGCACAAATAAGCAGACAGGAAAGCAGGCATGATCCAAAGTCTTTGGGAGTGGAAGTTGGGGGGAGAGGAGTTTCTGTAGGCCCCTGAGTGGGGCAGCCAGTGATGTTACTGATAGTGGTAGTTCTACACCGGCTTGGCTTGGGATTGGAGGAAGCAAGATAGGGCCAGAACTGGCAGTAGTACAGGGTTAGACTTCCCAGCCACGTGTGGTGTTACAAAAGAGGGCAACATTTGACTCCAGGCTAAGGCCAGGACATAGAGTATTATTCATTCCTGCATCACTTCTCGTTTCCCTTTTTGCATCGTATGAAGTAAAGAATTCACATTTGAAGGAATCCTGTAGACTAAAGTCCAAACTTCATTTATTCAGCTGAGAAATTAGAAAATCTGGAATGCGGCAGTAATTTTCCCAAATTATACTTCTAGCTGTGGCAAAGCTGTGAACAGAACGGAATTGTGCCCTTGCCACCCCCTTTTCAGTGGACCTTATTATTTTGGGACACACTGTCTCTGTGATGGCTGGCTGCTCATGCTGCTCAGGAGAAACTGTTTAGTAGAAAACAGAGTCTCACGATTCCATCAATGCTGACTGAGTGCTGACTACCTGCGAGGCACCCTCTAGGCCCTGATGCTGTTAGAGTGACGTATCTATGTTTTCATTTTTCCCAGTGATGCCAACTTTTGACACTTCTTTCCTCTGATGGTTTCCTTTATCAGCACCTCTTTGAGACTCATTTATTTGTTCTCATTGTCGACATTATTCTCCTGTTAGTTTTTGAAGAACTGGTGGTGGTGGCAGGCATGCCACTGACAGTTGCAGGGAGAGGTCTTAGAGGAAGTGATTATTGGCATCATATTCAAAGTCAAGAAAATACCCACAAAGGTTTGTTTTCTTAAGTCCTTCAGTAAACCAAATGCGGCGTTCATGGAGAGATTTTCACAGCAGAGTCAATAAATCTTGCTTGTGTTTAACTGCAAAAGCTGCCTCGTGAATAAGAATTTGCATGCAGATTTCTCAAGAAATTTGAAAAAAGAGAAAGGTTTAGAAGGGAGCTTGGAACAGAGTGTCTTTATAACATGAAAAATAGATAGAGGATTATTTTCCCCCAAACGTTAAGCTATTCATTTTAGGACTCTCATGATATCCCAAGTGAATATTTTATAATTTTAACATTTTGTAAACAGTCAGAGGTAAGCATTTTTCATTCCTATAATATCTGCCACAGAGGAAAGATGTACCCCTCTGACTTCAACTTGAAGAGGAATATAAATAATATGTTGATAGGGTTATGGCACAAATTTATTTCACATAGAGACAAACCACTTCAATAGCTCAGATTTTGAAATTAGAATTATCTTAACATTATGAAGAATTTTCCTGTGCAGGAGACAATTGCCTCCTGTTCAGATCCCAATGCAGGACTGAATTCACAGTCCAGAAACAGTCCTATTTTTCCTCTTTAGGGAAAGATTAAGTATTAATATAATTTGTTAATTCTGCATAGATTTAGCCTTTGGACAAGGACTGTTGGAATGTGAGATTAGTTGTTGCATTGTTAGTGCCATCATTCACAAACATAGACCACTGGGGGTGGGTCATGTGGTTTTTGCGAGAGGAGTTTATAGTTTAGTTATCTAACCAACATCTTTCACAGGAAAGGAAATCACGCAGAGAAGGAGAAGCCTGGTATGGTTCAGTATAATCTCATTTTTTTTCTATCTGATACGCTTGTATTGAATTTTTCTTAACTCTTCAAATATTTTTGAAACTGTTTTAATGATTTACCCCAGCATGAGGAGGAATATTTTGTTATGGGTAGATGTGGTAGATAGGATAATATGCCCTGCTTTCCATCCCTGGAACCTGGGAATATGCTACCTTCCTTGGGAAACAGGACTTTGTAGGTGTGATTAACAATCTCAAAATGGGGAGATTGTCCTGGATTATTTGGGTGGGGCCAATCTAATCACATGACTTTTGAAAAAGTGGAAAACCTTTCTAGGCTGTGATCAAAAAAGACATGAGATACATGGAGAGGAGACTCAGGGAGAGGAGAGTCAGGAAGATGCTGTGCTATTGGCTTTGAAGATGGAGAAAATAGACCATGAACCCAGGAATGTGGGCAGACTTTGGCATTGGCCAAGGTGAGGAAATGGATTATCAGTTATAGCTTCCAACAACGTGCCCTGCAGACAACCTTGATTTTAGCCTAGGGAGACTTGTGTCAGACTGCTGAACTTCAGAACTGTAGGATAATGAATCCTATAGTTGTTCAAAGTTAGAAAGTCAATGCAATCAAGATTTGACCTCACAACAGAAAATGAAAGGATGGGATGAGTGGATGGAGAGTTGGTAACATGCGGGCCCTTAAATGGGTAGCAATGGAAGTTGGACATTTCAAATTTCGGCTTTGGTAGGCAATTTGGAATTAGGGTTGTACAATGAAATTCCAGATTTACTCATAATTGTACACATTTTTAACTAGTGAAGTGTCAAATGTCAGCAGTGAACTGAAGAAGCATCTCTCAAAAGTGGGAAGGGAGCCTCTGTGGGCATGTGTTAGATCAACTCCGGAGGGAAGATGGCCTGCTGATAGAGTAACAATACCATTCAATTATGTGTTTTATGATCTGTTTCAGCTTCTGACTTCATGTCTTTAAATACAATTTTTGAATCTAGTTACCAAGTGTTGCTGGGGCAACCCAGACAGAAGATTTTTATGTTAACCTCAGGCATTGTACCTATTAAACAAGCCTGGAATTGGTATAAAATAGTAAGTTGTCTTGCAATGTGCAGTTTTTTTCTTTACATGAGCAGAAACTTTTAAGCTGGGAAAAAGAGATTCTGGACTTACGAGAGGCCGACACACATGTATGAGTCTCCATAGAATAAATCCTGACAGAAAGGAGAGAAACAGATCCCTTGCTGGGGTGCCCAACCTTCGACCCACAGGTTGCATGCAGATTATGAGAGAACTTGTTTGCTTATCTATGGTGGTGCATATCTCGAAAATTATGCATAAACCTTTTGTTTTGTTTTTTTAGTCACCAGCTTTTGTTACTGTGTTTATTTAATGTGTGGCATAAGATGCATCTTTTTCTTTCAATGTGACACAGAGAAGCCAAAAGGTTGGACACCCCTGCCAGAGGCTGTTCCACTCCACCTGGGATGGAAACGTGCATAGGGGTGAGTGGCTGACTCCTGAAAGTAGAACATTGCAAACCTCTTCCTGGAATAGTATTGGGAAAATATTTTTTAATATGAAGCAATACATTATGAAATAGAAGGTAAGATTGATTTATAGCAATATTTAAAATAAAGACTTCAAAAAATTTCATGCTGTCACAGACTATCGAGGTTCATCTGCTACTGCTCTTAGGACAGGTAGAGAACTTCAGGAAGCGCTGGCTGGTGAAAGGCAAGGAAATAAAATAAACCTTTCCCACTGAAAGCAACACTGCCTATTTTCCTCCTTCCATGGAGAAGAGCACACGACTGAGATTTTCTAGACATTTACTTCCAAGTTATGACCCAAATGTTATATGCAGTGGTCTGTCTCACGTCACTGAACTCTAAGTGTGTACTCTTCACAGTTTGATCTGAACCTTTCTTCCCAGACCATTCCTTATGTCTTATCAGTCTCATGGTAGAGCCAGATGCTTCAGTGACCCCTCCTGTAGCCTTGGAACGCTCCCCAGTGCTGCCCATCTCTGAATGTCCCTGCTCAAATGCCAACTACTTCCCGGAGACGTTCCAGATTTTCCCAGAAAGTGGGCTTTTTGTCTGCAAATGCCGACAACTTTAAATATATTTTTTAAAAAATCTCATTAACTGATCTTAGAGTACTGTGTTGGGCTAGGTTTCCAGGGAAGCAGACTCTAAGAGGAAGATAAATGTGCAACAAGTTTATTAGGCACGCTCTTTGGGATTAATGACTAATGAAAGGAAGGAAGCAGGGTTGGACAGAGGGAGAAGTCGAACTGTTGATAACAGCCTTAATGGAAACCTCAGTTGACCTCAAAGGGAGCTCTGAAATAAGGACGGTCCTCTGGGTTGTTCCAAGCTGAAGTGAGGAAGTTGGACTTTTACCTCTTTGTGTAGAACACTTATTAGCTTCAGGCTGCCTGGGAGTAAGTTTGCTAGATTTAGCAAATAAAAGCGCATGACGCTCAGTTAAATTTAAACCTCAGGTCAACAATGACTAATTTTTTTAATATAAGTGTGACCCATGCAATATTTGGGGCATTATGCTAAACAAATACTTAAGCAAAAAATAATAATTCAAATTTAACTGAGTGCCCTATATTTTACCTGGCAACCATACCTGGGAAGGAGCATAGCCTGGGCCAGCTAACTCTTCAGCAGGGGTGATTCCTAAAGAGGCTGGCAGAGGAGGGTTGAATGTGGACAGTGTTGCTAACAGTTGGGGACAGAAATCGTTCAGTGCTGAAGTGGGCAGGAGATCTGTGCTGTGCACCACGGTGTTCACCACAGGGACAAATCACTTCCCAATTTGCATCGTCATTAGTTGTCCACGTGAGAGGCAGGTTGGTGTCAACTGATACTATTTGGTGGGAATTACAAACAAGAAGGTTTTGTGTTTCCTCCCTCTCATTAAAAAACAGAAATAATACCTCTTCAAGATGAGCTACATACAGGACCTCCCTCCCCCAATTTCCAAGGAAAATTAAAGACGTTCTTTTATATGCCAAATATATGGTTTTATTGTAGCAACCAGGATTGATCTAAATTGATCTAAATTGACTGGTTCAATTATTTACCAGTTTCAGAAAGAATAGCTACAGGACCATTACCATCAGATGCAAAGTTCTTGTATTGGTAAACATCTCTTTCCATTTAAGCTCCTTGTGGAAAATATACCTACTCAGCAAGGTAACTTATTTGTTCACTTAAGTGTATATTTTGCAACTAGAATATGCTTAAAGGTTATGAGAGTTTATGGGAGTCTTACTAAGGTACTATATGGCTCAGATGAACATTTGTATATCTTGCTTTTAATTTTTCCTAAACTAAAATTTTTAAAGCTATGAAGCTATAGCAGAAACATTTGAGGTCATGGTCATCTAATTGTCTTTATCTTAGCATGAACATTTAATTGTTTTATGAGAAAAATATTGTCTCTGGCTAGAGATTATCCCTTACCCTGTCTTGTAGGGAGGTAATGAAACTTATTTTCAGGCATATGTCATTTTTTATCTGAACCAAATCATATAGCCATGCACTTCACAGGAACACAAAATATCTGTTCTCCAAATGCTTTCAGGCAATATAACCCCCTTTTGAGACTTTATAATAATAATTAAGTGTGTATTTATGAAGAATTATCCAAAGATGTGTAATTGGATGGTTTCTTTAGATATTATAAAATGCATATCTTGACTGCTG
The DNA here is from genome assembly GCA_963573935.1 of Arctocebus calabarensis. Taxonomy (NCBI): domain Eukaryota; kingdom Metazoa; phylum Chordata; class Mammalia; order Primates; family Lorisidae; genus Arctocebus; species Arctocebus calabarensis. The sequence continues at coordinate 24,035 of CAUYON010106911.1, forward strand.
AAGGCCACATTCTTAAATGTGTACCACATTGTTTTGACTTTCATAGAATTGCTTTAGATAGATTACTTTTTAATTTTTTCTTCTATTTACCTGAGAGACTATTATAAAAGAGTTCTGTGAATGCTGCCAATAATAATGATATGTTTATAATAATAGAAATGCTGATGATAATTTATGGACTCATTCATTCAATAAATATGTATCGAATAACTTCTGTGTGCCAGAGCCTCTTCTAAGCCTTGCAATACAGATGAATGAGGTAGACAAAAATCTCTGCCATTATTGGATTTATTTTTAACTTAGTAAGGGGAAGACAGATTCCAAACAGGTAAAGAAAATGTGAGCTGATGGTAAGTGTGATGGGAAATAATAAAGCAAGAAAGGAGGATGGGGTGTTGCAAGTTTAAGTAGGCTGGCCAGTGATGGCATCTCTGATCATGCCCAGCGTGACACACATATTTTGCTTTGCATTTTGCAGGAGGATGTTGTTCATTATTTAGTCTTGTGTGGGGTTCATTATATTACAAACTGTCCTCTTTATGAAGACCCAGGGGAGAACTCTCCCTTTGATGTTACAACTAGCAACAGTTTGGCTTCTCTTGAGTAACTGGTTTCTTTTTATCTTCTGGATACCAAGAATCATGTAACAGATCATGGTTACCTCTTTGTTAAGCTTACAAGGAAACTTAAAACTTTGGTCCAAGCCAAAGAGTACTGACCTTACTTTGGCTTCATCTTACCTTTTCTACCTTATTTTAGCCTTTGTCCCAATTGACTCACCTACTTACTTTAAATTTTACTTTATTTTGTTATATCTACTTTGTAAACCTTCTAAAATATTTTTGTGAACAAAGTAAGGCATGAATAAAAATATACATAATTATATCTACACATACATACATATACACATACATAAAATATCAAGGAAGGTGTAGTATATTTTTCTTATTTCACAGTACTTTTAATCTGAAAAGCATTTTGTGCTTCACAGAAACTTCCTTTATAGTTGTTCAATAAATATTTATGGAATAACTGTTAGTAGCAGTTACACTTCACATGAGAAAGATATTCATGAATATGGTTTTTCCATTTGAAGGTCAAATAAGTGACATTTTGTGAAGTTTAGTTTTTCATATAATGATGTGTAAAATATCATAAACTTTTAATATAAAGGTGTGGGGAAATCTAGAACATGATTGATAGGTGATGATCATTCCCCTCAACCACTTTCTAAAAGTTTTCAATCAGTAGTTGTAAAAATTCTGGTAAAACCCTTTGAAAGCCTCTCAAGAGAACTTCAGTTACACGTGAAAAACTTGCATACAATGTTAAAGGCATTATGGACATGCTGATACCTATACATCAACCAACCTTGGTTATAAATTCTTCCTGTGTGATTTTCCTTTTAAATAACATCACATGCTCTTTCATTTTTAACACCAAAAAGCAAACAAAATAAAAGAAAACACAAACGAGCAGAAATCTACCCATAACTATAGCACCAAGACACAACTATTTTTCATAATATTTGGACATATTTATTTTTGGTCCTTTTATCTGCATTTCTAAAATTTGTTGGGCTTACATTATTGATATGATTTTGTATCCTGATAGTTTTGCATAACTATAGTGAGTATAGAAAGTTCCCAGTGAAATTAAAAGTTCTTCGTAAACATCATTTAAATGGTTGTGTGATATTTCATTGTATAAATGCACTACAATGTGCTTAAACCTTTTTCTAATGTTGTACATTTAGGCTCTCCTGTGCCCCTCTGTTATTTACTATGAAGTTGCTCAACATCTTGGAACCAAACCTTTGGTTGATATATCTAAATATTTCCTAAGAATACCTAAAAGGAAAATTATTAGGTACAAATGTATATCATAATGAAAACTAAGGATATGCAAATTATTTCCAGGAAGATTGCTCCAGCCAATTATACTGACACTGGCAGTGTGTGAAAGTACCCAGCAACGTATTTATCTTACCTCACTCTTGCCAACATAGGTTCACTACCATTAAAAATCATTCCTCAAAGAAACAGAAACTTCCTTCATTTGTTAAGTGAAAAATGATGCCATCTGACTTTAACCTGCATTTCTTTGATTGCTCAAGAGGCTTAATTTTATATGGTTTCAGGAACTTGAGTTTGCCCTTTTCTTTAATGAGTGATTGTGTGTTTGGGGTTTTTATTTACCTATTTTTATATGCTTTTTATACATCAGTCTTTTACTTAAAGTTCAGTTATTTTTTATGTAAGTCTTACATTTTTAAAGTTTACTTCTAGGTATTACATCTTTTTTATTGCCATAATACAGAAGGAATTTTTCTTTCATTATATTTTCTAACTGCTTATTACTGCCATATATAAAGGTGATAGATGTTTATATGTTTATGATCAAAGAGATCTTCAGTTAATCCTCTTAGAATTTTTTGGCATATTCTCACTTCTTGCCTGTAGACAAAGATTCCTTTTTCCCAGGATTTATGTCCCTTATTTCCATTCCATGTTTTAACTGATTAAAGCCTTCAGAATGTCAGATAATGGTGATGCTATTGATTACCATAGACTTTGCAGGAGTCTGCAGATATTTTCATGATGTTATTGTTTATTTCTTTTTGGCTTATTGGTTTGATACTTTTAATTTCCTAATATTGAACTATTTTTGCATTTTGGGAATGATTTTATTTGATTATGATGGATTTTTCTCTTAAAGTAAATTGAATTTGCTTGTATTTTGTTTGGAACTGGTACTGATACTCACAAAATGAGACTGGTATATGGTTTTCTTATTTAAAGCTTCTTGGGTCAGGTTCCAGGAGCTGAATTGGTTATGCTGGATTCACAAAAAGAATTGGGTCATTTTTAATCTTTTATTATGTCCCGAAAAAATTACGGGAATTATCTGTTCCTTCAAACATTTGGACACACACTTACAAAATACTCTGACTTAGATCTGTTATAGAAACTGATTATTTGATAACTTCTTCAATTTTTTTCTGTAGTTATCAGCCTGTTCAGGCTAATATTTTTGGGATCAGTTTTGGAGGATGATTATTTTTTCCACCTACATTTTCATCATTTTTATGATACTTTAAAATTTAACATATTAGGTTTATGTCTGTTATAATGTTCTTGTGAATTATAATTTAATAAGTGGAAAATGACCACAGTCTAATTCAACACCTTCTGTGTTGACTTCTTTCTGGTTTGATGGTTATGTGCCTTACCTCCTCACTTGCATCTCAAATCCCTCCCTCCTTCCTCCTCTACCTTGTCCCCACTCTTACCTTTTGGTATTGTTCTGATATAGTAGTAACTGGTTTACGAAAATCTGAAATGGCTGGACATAATTATGAACAACTTTATTTCTCTTAGATCTCTGCCTGCAGACGTACCTTGCACATTTCTCTTGCCCAGTCCCTGGTGCTGTCTTAGACCAAAATGTTCATTGCCATGTAACATAAAACTCTAAACTCTTATTCATTTGCACTTCCCTCTTGTCTGTTCCTCTACCCTAGGACATTGATGAAACAGGAGGTTTGTAGAGAAGAAGCAATAAGAGAAAAATGACAAGTTCTTAAATAATTTTTTTTAACTGACTAATCTTGTGTTACAGTAACTCTTGGCTAATACCATGCGGCCTTAGCTGCTTTCTGTGTGGTGGGGTTCTGTATTCACGTCCTCCAGAGAAACAGAACCAATAAGATGAATGTGTGTGTGTGTGGGAGGCATGGGTACAGAGAGAGGGAAAGAGATTGAAACTCATGTGACTGTAGAGGCTGGCAAGTCCCAAGTCTGCAGGGTAATGCAGTAAGCTGGGGATCCTGGCAAGACTTGATGTTGCAGCTTGAGCCTGAAGGCAGCCTGTTGGCAGAACTTCCTCTTCTCAGGGAAGATTAGTCTCTTTCTTTTAAGGCCTTGAACTGATTGGATGAAGCCTACCCAAGTGACGGAGGGGAAATCTGCTTTACTCAAACTATATTGATTTAAAATCAGCGTTTCTCAACCTGTGGGTCGTGATCCCTTTGGGGGTCAAACGATCCTTTCACAGGGGTTGCCTAATATCAGATATTTACATTATGATTCATAACAGTAGCAAAATTACACTTATGAAGTAGCAACGAAAATCATTTTATGGTTGGGGGCGTCACCACAACATGAGGAACTGTAATAAAGGGTCGCGGCACTAGGAAGGTTGAGAACCACTGATTTAAATCTACTTGTCTAAATCTCATCTAAAATACGTTCACAGAAGCATCTAGAATAGTGTTTGACCAAATATCTGGTCACCATTAAAGTTGACACATAAAAGTACCAACACAGACAGACCCTGTCTCTGTACCCTGTCCTGTCATCTTGTGAAGCCCCCCCCTGTTGTTCCGACTCCCACAGTGTACCCCTTTCTGTTGGCTCCTCAGCCTAGCCGGTCACCCTCTTTGGAGGGGTAGCTGCAAGAAGGCTCAAGCCTGTCCACTTTCCCCATGACCTCTTGGCTCGCAGGAAACTCTCCCGTCTTCTACTTACCACTCTGTTGCCTCTCTTCTTTTCCATTCTCTGCCACTCTATCTAGACTCCAGCTCATAGAATTCTCCAGAGGAACATCGGAATGGTGTCTGTCTGTTCATAGAAGCTCCTCAGGGACACATGTCACCCTTCTTTTGAACTACTTGCTGCTCTGTTCTGATGGGAACATCAGAATTGGTTCCCAAGTTTCTGCACTTCACTGAGTGAATCTTCCTTGGGAAACTGTGAGGCAGGCCCCTTCTTATTGAAGACTCCCTGTGTCTCTACATCATTTTCACAGACTAACAAAGAGTGTTCTCTCCTTTCCTCCACAAAGGGAGAGCAAAGCCATAGAACACTTTACCTCTAAGGCCTGCTCTAAAATCTCTCCCTCTTGCCCCTACTGTAAACCAACCTTCTTTTCAATTGCTTTCCTTCATGTAAGCAAGTTTTGGTATGGGAGTGGGGGCCTCTTTTATAAGTTCTGGAGGGATGTGTGTATGGCAGCTACTTAGTTTCTTTTTATTTTACGTATGCGTGTGTGTGTGTGTGTGTGTGTGTATGTATGTATGTTCTTAGGATTTGGTGTTACATAGCTTCTAATGTACTGAATTTTGGGACTCTGAACAAAATTCTAAGACAGTGGAAAATGTCCTATTCAACAGAATAACTCCATCATTGCTGTTTCTTTTATTTTTAATCTTTCTTTTTGTTTCTCTGTAAGTATTATATACACAGATTTATATTTTAAAATATCCTACATTGAAAAAATTTTTTGTTTTTATAAAAGAGAAGATAACTTGATAATTTTTAATCAGAACCATATATTTGGTTTTCCTTTGCTTAGTTTGTGCTTTGTATTTTTGTCTCTCCTTGTGCTTTCTTCTGTTTTCTAGGTTTGACTATAGGCATTAAGCATTTTGTTTTTTTAATACTGTTTTTAAATTAAATCACCTGTCTTTATCTGTAGTATTAATTACCTTCACTATTAAATATCTAGTCAATTTCTTTTTCTCACTTTATTGAAATCAAGAATAGAATGATAACGTCTGACTTGTACCTTTGCCCTGTGAAGAATGAGTCTGTCTTAGGGCTTTAAACTGCTACTCATTCCCCATGTCTATTTTCAGGACTTGGTTTAATTTAAATTATTGTAACAAAGATGCACTTTTATTACATGTCAATTGTTGTTTTCACTGTGAAAATTATTTTTAAGACTTATAGATCTTTGACGTTTTCAAATGTTTTAACAATAGCTAATCAATTTTTGTTTTTACTACTAGTCTATTTATAGTTTTTATGTTTTTTCATTATTAATTTTGAGTCATTACTTTTTTACTTATGTTGTTTTTGCATTAGTTTTTGGGAAGTCTACTGTTATACTTTCACTATTTTTTGTATAGCTAGGGAGGTATTTTCTTTGTTTTCACATCTGAATGAGGTTTTTCTACATCTAAATTCTTAAATCAAAACACGAGTTTTCTTGAAATTCCATAAGCATTGTTTAATTGCGCTCTGGTATTTAGTATTTCCAAGAAGTCTAAGGTCAGCTTGATATTTAGCTGTATTTTTCTGACTAAAGGTTTGTAGTATTTCTTCTTTTTCATTGACATTTAAAACTTTCATTGGGTTAGACTTAAATATATAGATCCATTTTACTAGTTTTCTTGAAAGTGTGCATTTTTTCTTTTTTCATTTTTCAGATTTGGTATTCTGATTTGAGGGAATCTTACTGATTGGCAAATTTTACTAATAATATTTGTTAAAATATTTTTTGAATAAAAAAATATTTTTTGAATGTGAAGAAAAACTCGATCTCAAACTTGCTTAAACAATAAAGTGTTAGAAAAAAAGCTGAACAATGCCGACACAGGAAAGTGTTCAGGTGTCTTATACCCCAGATTCATCTTGTTATCAGGGTGTCAATTCTCTTGGCTCTGCTCTTTTCTAGACTTTTGTATATCATTCTCAAGATGCTTTTCCCTGGTGCTATGCTTGCTAGCAGTTTAGGGCTACAAGCTTCCTTATTCACACTTACCAAGAAGGAGCATCTGTTCTTGCATTTGTTGAGTTAAAGTTCTGTGTTTCACTGTGACTCGATGGCTGTAGGTCACGTGCCCATTTTGAACCAATCACTGTGATGAGGGAGCAGGGTTGCTTTTATTGGCCCAGACTGGTCAATTTCCTTCATTTCTATTCTCGGCTCTATTATTATTTTAAAGTCTTACACCTGTCTTATCTTGTTCTGGAAGACTATCAAGTTTATCCTCCACATTGCCAAATAAATCTCTGTCAGTTTTTCTTTTTACTGCCCCTAAGGTAAAAGTCAAATGGAAATTCATTAAAACATACGTTGCTTTTTGGCTTTTAGTATCTTCCCTTTACGTCTGCCTGTATTTCAATCTATTCTCTTCTACTGGCTCCCTGCACCTTTTTTTCCTCAGAAGGTATCACTTTGTACTTTGGGGAGACACTGCAAAGGAATTTTAGGAACATATTTTGGGTTGAACAACAATGTGAATGTCTTTAATGCCACTAAAGTCTTCATTAAAAATGGATAAAATGGTAAATTTTATGTTATGTATATTTTACATAAAATATGTCACAATATACATGCAATAAAAATATAGTTTCTTATAGAAAATAATTCTCAATGTGTGTTTTTCCTCTGGTTATTCAGAATAATAATTCCTTTCCTTTGTAATAAAATATTTTATTAGTCTACATGTTTTGTTTATGTGACTTGTGGTTCTTTTAACTTACCTGTAGTCCTAGCAGGACTTATATAAGTTCAGTTTTGACAAAAGTCAGAGTATATGCAGTGTTTACAGTGTCTTTTTGAGTAAATATTGACTTTCCTTTCTGTGTAAGTACTGTGCGCTAACTGATAGCACCCCCGGAGCTAAACTTTCCTTTCTAATTTAAACCCAGAGTGGTTTCATGCTTAGAATACCCAAGATGGACTTTAATTTTTTGATGGGAATTTATTGCAATCTTTTGTTATTTCAACTCTTGTTTGTTTTTGTTTTTTTTTATGTAAAAGGATTTAAGAAATAGTATTTAGTTCTTTTGCCTGTGTGCAATTATTATACATGAGAGAGATCATGCCCTCAGCATGTCCTGCTCTCAGAAACTCTAACTCTACTTTTTATCTGTGGCACATTTTCAGAGATGTCTACACACCTAGGATAAAGTACTCTACAGCCAGACCTCTCTATCCATTGCCTTGTTGGAAACTGAGATTCAATGCAACTGAGAGAAAAATGACTCTTAGAGGTAGCAGAGGCATAAAAGCACATATGGCCTGGTCAGACAGTATTTCTCAGGCACTGCATATGTGTGTGTTGGGGGAAGGTGGGGGGCATGTTTGACTATCTGAGTCTCTGAGTTTCTGGTCATTGTAGCTCCTCTACGTAGCAGTGGACAGACTGTGAGAGTGAGTACATTTTTGTTGTTATTTTAAAAATTGATCCTGTCTTGGCTCCTTTTTAGAGATTTAAGTTTGTTTTAGTCAATAATGATTTTTTTTTTTAAATTCCCATTGGTTTTGCAACTAGTGCCCTGATTTTTGTCAAGTTTTCTTCAATGGCAGGAAATATCTTTCACCTATTAAAGAGATTTACATCACACCCTCGCTTGCTCTTAATTTAATAATCTAACCAGCATGAATCAGGTGCTGTTCTAGTCATTAAGACAGTATCTCTCAGTTCCAAACAAATCTTCTCAACTTTGCTCTGTGATGCTGGGTCTGGGACACTCCAAACTACATTCCTCATTCCTCCTTTTGCAACCTGGTTTCCTGTTAGACGCTGTCCACAGAGGGTCCCTGAAGGAGATGGAAAGGGAGAACAAGGGGGAGAAGAGGCCTCCTCTTTCCTGATGGCTGCTCCACCAGCATCACCTCAAAGTCGGGCACTTTGCCTCAGCATTAGCAGTTAGTTCTAGCTTTTCACTGCTTTTGGCTTTTTCAGAACTGGAAATAGTTAGTGGCTCTTTCCTCAGAGATCAGGGTCAAGTCCGTGGGCTTCTCCTCTGAGCCCCCCAATCCAGTTGTACTGCAGTGCTAGGAGTGAAACATGCTTCCTACAGTTACATCTCTGGGCTCCTCCAGTGTGTCCTTTTGTTCATTCTATCACCCATCTCCAATGCTGAAATTGCCTACATGGGTTCTTTTGCCTGACTGGTTCCTGAGTAAGGTAGGTGTTTAATTCTGGACCTAGTGATCTGGGGCAAGTGAGAAACCGGTGGTTACTACAGGGGTCATGAGATGAGTAGTGCCACAACAATTTTCAGAAGAAGGGAAAGGAAAAAATAGATATTCCTATAGCTATAGGATGTTTTATTACAAAGAAGTATTATTTTAGGGCAAATAAAAGAAGGAACACTATAGACATCATGTGTACCACATCTAACTTATGCCCTTAGTTTCTTATCATGTATAGTTTTAAAATAAGCTAAGATTTTGAAGTTAGAAGTGCATCATGTAGATACTTGATCTGTTGAGGTACTTTTCCACCAGGTATCCTTAGGAATCCTTGCCAGAGAACGTTCCCTCTGTTAGCTCTTTCCTCTCTCTCTCTCTCTTTTTTTGTAGGTTGAAGTAATGTTAGAGCAGCATGGTGGCCCATTGGAATAACTGAAAATAGTGAGTAAAATTTTGGCAAGAAAAAGAAAGTCTATTAACAACTTGCACAGCAAGCCAGGCCCCATCCTAGTGACTACAGACTCTATCGAAAGCTCAGTTTGGGGTTTTATACACAACTTTGAGGAATATTAGCTAGCTGCTTCTTGGAAGTCTCCCAGGTTCTTAAGTAAACTCTGTTCACAAAACAACCCACTTACGAGGTGTTGAAAACAACACCTCCAAGTTCTTGATAATAAGCCATCTGCAAAATCTTATTCAAATGTTAGACGCAATGGGGAACAAGTTAGGTAAAATATTAATCAGTATAAGTAAGTAATGACTGTGCCAAGTATTAATTATCATGACAACGAATTTGGAGATATGAAAAGAAAAAAATAACTGACAATGATAATACATAAAATGACATGTGAGATGTAACATGGGCAGACACAGTGGTAGAAATCATAGTAATTATGAAATCATTGAGATGAAGATAGGACAGTTAGCTAATTTTATACTTTAAGAATTCATATTAAAAATTATGATACTCTTTCTACTTCCTCTTCTCTTCCTGAAAAATTCCATTTTAAAGCCATTAGGGCAAGATAGGCATCAATGCTGGGGTGGGCAGATAGCAGCTATGGTGCCCAGAGTGGGGCAATGGAGTCCAAGCAGGGTGAGGAGGGCATTTATTGAAGGGTTCCCCTAGTGCAGGTATCATAGCAGGAGTACCATGAGAGGGGGAGTTTGCATGGCATAGCTGCTTAGCACAGGTGTCAAAAGCCAAGAGGGTGTTAAAAGAAAAACTTTACACAAATTTAACAGAGCTTAACTGAGCAAAGAACAATTTGCAAATTGAGCAGAACTCCAAACCAGAATAGGTTCAGAGAGACTCAGCCACTGTGGCATGATCAGAGGATTTAGAAACAGAAAAAGGAAAGTGATGTACAGAAAATGGAAGAAAGGTACATAACGGCCAGATTGGTACATAATGCCAGCTTGGCATTTGCCTTAATTGAACACTGTCTGTGAATGGTTGAAGTGTGGTTTCTGTGACTGGCTGAAATTTGGCTATTTTTTTTACAAGAGTAGGTTATGGTCTGAGTCTGCTTACATATCCAGTTAGGTGACAGCTCATCCTATGCAGAGATATCTTTAGGCTGAAGTTAAAATATGTAAGGAGGTAGCTTGATGCTAAAGCTAATAAAGGGTAAGTCAAGCAGCCAGACAACGAGTGGCCTGGTGCAGGGTGGTGGAGCTCCAGTGGGGTGAGGAGGGTGTCACCCATAAGTTGCTGGACATGGGGGTGTCACAGCCCAGGCCTGAGGAGGAGGGAGCCCAGCTGCGAGGGTGAGTGGGAGAGAAGAGTGTCCATATGTGAAGAGGAGGGCAAGAGGGTTTGGGAATGGGGTACAAATGAGAGTGTTGTTCAAATAAACAAACACAAAGGATGCCAAAAAATGGAAACACATTTTCAGGAAACAAAATGTATTAAAATTATAATACTCAGTATATACTGATAACAAAAGATGAATATAAGTCACGTTGAGCACCTCTTGTAATTGCAGAAGTCAAACGTGACTTGAGTGTTACAAGTTTCACATAGTTTTATCCTTTCTTAAAATGTGAATACATTTTTTTGGCACCCTCTGTATATTAAGGATAATTGGGAACCAGATATCTCACTGTCAGAGAGGGAGAATTACAAAGGGAATAAAACTATAAAGAACCCTGTGGTAACTGAATTGGAATTGGTGGTATCTGTGTGAACTTGGGGTTCTCAATATAAATATCTATGTATAAAAACAAATATAAATTTAAATGTATGCATATATGTGTTTACATGTACACATACCAATATTTCTTAGCTCACTCCACTGAGATGGCCTGGGAGCCAATGTGGGGACAGTTTGAACATCGTACTGAGCTTCATTATCATATCAAACAGTGCTGCCTGTGGTTGGAATGTTTGTGTCTCCCTAAAATTCATATGTTGAAACTTAATCTCCGATATAATATTAAGAAGTAGGGTCTATTGCAGAAGTGATTAAGTTAGGAAGGCTCCACCCTTGTGAACGGCATTAGTGCCACTATATAAAAGATTGAAGGGAACGTGTTTGCCCTTTTTGCCTGGTGCAGACTGAGCAAGAGGGCTGTCTATGAGGAATGGGCTCTAACCACACATTAAATCTGCTGACACCTTGATCTTGGACTTACCAGCCTCCAGAACTATGGGCAATAATTTCTACTATTTGTAAATTTCCTCATCTAAAGTATTTTGTTATGGAAGCTGAATAGACTAAGACAAATAGGAAGATCTTATAACTCACAGAGTGTACTCTAATATGGATTACCAAATAAATAAACTGGTATTTTGATGAGCAATGGGAAATGCAGGTAAATTTTAAAATTCCACAAAATACTTATTAATTATAAAACAAAAAAAGAGAAACTTTACAATGTTCGGGGCTGGCAGATGTAGTATTAATCAGTAAACATCATTAATATTGAGATAAATAAAAACTCTGTGCCATCTGACCAAAGGAAATAATAATAACACAGTCTTACTTCTGTGACATGCTGCTGAAGATGCACGCTCATGAGGAGATATCGGAAAAGACCAAATCCAGGGGCATACTACAGCATAACTAGACTTTAATTATCAAAGTTGTCAAGGTCATGAATGCCAAGGCGAGACGGAGAAACCATTCCAGATTAAAAAGACATGACAACAAAATGAAGCACGTAATTCTGAATTGGTTCCTTTTGCTACAAAGGACATTATTAGAACAAATTGAAACATTTGTACAGGTCTGGGGATTAGGGCATCAAGGTTAATTTCTTGATTTTGGTGGTTACATGAGGTTTTTGTAGAATTAGTTTTTTGGGGGCAGAAACGTATGGTAAACTATTGAAGGGTGGGTGGATGGGGGGATCCTGCTTGCAATTAATCTCACAGGACCCTAAACAAAGTTTTTGTATTATACTTGCATATAAATTTTGTAAATTTAATGTTACAAAATACAAAATAATTTGTATTATACTTGCATATAAATTTTGTAAATTTAATGTTACAAAATACAAAATAATCTCCATTTTTTTTTTCCTGGCAACATTGTGGACTATATGTCCCAAGAAAACCTTTCCAGTACAAGATACTTAAAATGCAAAATATAAAACAAAAGGAACAAATTCTTAAAAGCATGGCTGAGCAGGCAGTTAAAAAGAGAAACAGTCAGAGACCAGAATGTCAAGAAGGTGCGATTCCCCAGAAGCCAGCCAGCCCTGGGGCTCCAGTTTGCCCTGAGATTACCTTGTGTCCTAGAACCTCAAGCTCTGTGTGGCCATGAGTAGGAAAGAAAACAGAGGTAGCTTAGTGCCCCAGAAAGGTAAGTCAGAGACTGGAACCTGCTAGGGAGAAAAAAACTTCCTCATAGACTGAGATTGGCCTGTATCATTCTTGGCTAAGTGTGGAATGGAACGGTCATTTAAAACGTCTTCTGAAAGTTCTTAATCAGAGCCCACATTTCAAGGGTTTGAAGCTGGAATTCATAGCATCAGTGTGATTTGAAAAATCCAAGCTGAATATTGTATTTTACCATGATCCTGGTTAAGAGTTATGTCTTTGGCCAGGTTTTCTTCTTTTCTTTTTTTATTTAAGGCAGGGTAAAACAAGATTTATTGAGGAAGATAGAGATAGGCAAATACGTCCACTGTAGAGAGTGAACGGACCTTGTTGCCATGGCAAGTAGACAAAGAGGTAAAGAGGTCCAGGTTTTCTAAAACAGAGATCTTGAGGCAAGTATTTAAAAAGTTGGGGCTTTATCTGGAGCAGCTAGACTGAGGGTAAGGGGGCTGAGGCAGGGGAGGAGTGAAGCCATGGGGTGACCTCTTACAGCCACTGAGGAGGTGGGGGGTCCAGCAGGTGTTCAGCATGCGAAACCTCTCGGATTAGGCTATACAGAGAAACTGACATAGAGTAGATAATGGGAGGGAGGGTGGGACATAGGTCTATCCACCTGGCTCTGCTTAGTACCTGCTTCCTATACATGGAGGTAATTTCATAACACATCTAGGCTGAGTTATCTGGCTGCTCAGCAGGCATTTGGGACACTAGGCCTGCGCCCTACTTTGCAGTGTTTCATCTGAGTCTGAGAGTGGTGGGAGAAGCCAGAACCTCCACATGTGTGGCTGATAGTCTGGGCCATGTGAAAGTGATGAAGGGGAGGTCCTGCTACACACCAGGCAAGGACTGGTCAAGCCCTAGATGTGGCAGCACTGTCCAGGAGGCAGACAATGGATATGAGAAGGTGCAGACAATCTGGGTCAGATGTAGACTCTTCTTGCCAGCCAATCCAAGAAGATCATGCTCCAATCTAATCATGCTCTCCCCTTGTTTTAGGATCCATTGTTATAATATGGGGTTTCTATTTTTATTTTCATAAGAACTATATGCACTAATTTCTTCTTAGAGGAAGGGTGGAGTAAGCTGTGTTAGGCACAGAGTTCTCTTCACAACAGTAGACCACTGTGACATCTGGAAGGGCATACAACATGTAGACTGTCCCAGCTGCAGTGAGAGATCTTGAGGCTGCACTTCGTGGTCCACCTTCCCCAACCTCACCCACTCTGGATACCCCTTCTGCTGGATGAGCAACAAAGTTGGTTTGGATTGCTTGCCTGGTGCAGGGGCTCAGACCTTCATATAAACTTTCAGCTGTTCTGTCTTGTTGGGTTGTGGTTTGTAGCATGTGGTTTTGGTGGCCTCTTTATGTTTTTTCAAATAGATATTATGTCACTGATCACCACCAATGGTTGGCAGACCTTCTCAAGAAACAATTGCTTATCATGGTCCTTGGTAGTTTCTCCTGCTAAAAGTTGGATATTCAGGAGTGGTTGGCCATGGTTGCAACAGGCTAATGCAGCCACCTTTTCTGGGACTTGCCCACTAGTAGCTAACTCCTTTCAGCCTTTTTGTCATTGAGGTGGAATTCAGCTCCAGGCCATTCTGTCCCTGAGTGCTGCAGGGTTCACAAATTAAGCCTATCAACTTCTGGTCATTGGACTAAATGTGAGGAGCAAGTAACTCCATACCATATTCTCTCCCTGGTGGGAGTCTGGGGCAGGATACGGCTCACAGCATGGTTCTCTACAAGAAATTCTCATCACAAAGTCTATCTCCTTCATCTTCAACAACCAGTCTCTCTTTATATTAATACAAATGGGGGATAAAAGAGCATGAAACCACTTTTTAGCTAGTACCATGATGTGTTTTATCTTGGTCTGGCAGTGCACTTTGATAACTGATATCTATCATTTTAGGATCTCAGGCAAAGGTTTTATTTCAATATTGTGTTACATGCACCTACTGTCACATCTAGAAATTCAGTTTACAGATATTTTAAAATATGTACAAGAAGAAATGTGCAAGGAATTTCACTGCAACACTGTTTGAAAGAGAAAAAAATTAGAAAAAACAAATGACAGTAGAAAAAGACATGGATTAATAACTTCTACTTAATCTAAACCGTGGAATACTATACAGCAGTAACATCAAATGACAAACTCAAAAATATAATATAGAGCCATGGTATTTTGAATTAGTTGTGGCAGGGAGTATGAAAAAAAACATGGATTTTTGAATTTATTGCCATGGAAAAAGTTTGGCTCCCTATTTGGAGAAAACGAGGGCACGTAAGAGCATGAGATGAGAACATCAGTGCTTGGCAGTCTCTACACCGTGGTATAAATAGCCATGGGATCACCTCTATAAATAGCCACAGGAGAGGTTAGTCTAGATTCTCATTATTTCATGGACTAACTCACTCTGACTCTTTTGCCCTTCTGCTCTAAGAAGACTGCTAGGATTTGTTCTCCTACTAGGACTGTTTCTCTCCCTTGAAGACCTTGTCTTTCTCTCTCTTCTGCTAAGGCAAATTGCCCTCTGGCACCTAAGGGGAGTTGATCCTGAGCTAGGTAGCATAGTGGTCCACATCTGGACAATTAGATAGGCCAGGGCTCTAGATCTGGCCAGTTCTGGGCCCCTACAGAATGGAATTGAGGAGAAGATGGAAAAGGAAGTTTAAAAGGAAGTAGAAAAACTGTCTCAAGAAATATGTGAAATTAAAGACAAAGTCACCAAGGATTTGGATGAAGATGATTAGGAAACATATAGCAGAGCTTAAGGAACTGAAAGAGAAAGAGGCATTCAAAGAGGTTCAAAACACAGTAGAGAGTCTTAAGCAATAGAGTAGAACATGGAGAAGAAAGAAGCTCAGTGCCTGTGGCTTAGTGACTAGGGCACCAGCCCCACATACCAAGGGTGGCTGGTTCAAACCTGGTCCTGGCCCAAACTGCAACAACAACAACAAAAATAGCTGGGCATTGTGGCAGGCACCTGTAGTCCCAGCTACTTGGTAGGCCGATGCAAGAGAATTGCCTAAACCCAGGAATCGGAGGTTGCTGTGAGCTGTGACGCCATGGCACTCTACTGAGGGCAATAAAGTGAGATTCTATCTCTAAAAAAAAAGAAGCTCAGAAATCAAAGACAAGACTTTTGAACTAACCTGATCACTTGAAGAGGCAGAGAAAAAGAATAAAAGCAGAAAATACTCTGAAAGAGATATGAGACTGTACCAAACTAATGAATATTTGAATAATATGGATTTCTGGAGAAGAAGAGAGTTCTAAAAATATGGAAACTCTACTTCAAAATATGATAGTAGAGAATTTTCCAAGCATTGTGAAAGACCCCAAAATCCAGATATCAGATAGTTTCAGAACCCCAGCATGACTCTGTTCAAACAAAGGTCTCCTAGGCACATTATAATTAACTTGGCCAAAGTCAAAATGAAAGGAAAAATTTGGCAAGCAGTCAGGCATAAGCAGCTTCTTACCTACAATGGGAGGAATAACAGGATAGCCTCAGACTTTTTAGCTGAATCTTTTTAAGCCAGAAGAGGATGGCCATCAATTTTTAACTTTCTTAAACAAAACAATTTTCATCCCAGGTTTCTGTATTCTATTAATAAGTTTCTCATTCAATGGAGAAATCAAATCTTTTACTGATATGCCGTAAACACTGAGAAAATTCACCACAACAAGACTTTCTCTTCAGGAAGTACTCAAAACTGTTCTTCACAATTACCATCACAATGGATCTCCAGAAAAGTAAAGATAATCAGAAACTAAAGGACAAAGCCTAGCCTCCACAATGGTGCAAGAGATAAAACTAAGCAACTGGACCTGCACAAAATAAGACAAATAGAACTTCACTACACTTATCAATTATCTCAATAAATGTGAATGGCTTGAATTCCCCACTGAAGAGGCACGGGCTGGATGAATGGATAAAAAAAACAAAACAAAACAATGCAGAACAGAAACTAACTATATATTATCTTTAGGAAATACATCCAACCTCTAAAGACAAAGCAAGACTCAGGATGAAGGACTAAAAAACAATATTACAGGCAAATGGAAATCAGAAGAATGCAGAGGTTGCAGTTTTATTTGCAGATACAATTAGATTTAAACAAAAAAAAAAAAAAAAGGAAAGAAAGACAAAGATGGATGCTATGTACTTAGGTCAAGGACATAATACAACTAGAAGACATTTAAATCCTAAATATGTATCCACCCAATTTAAATGTTCCCAGATATATCAAACAAACCCTAACTGAACTGAACAATATGATATCCTGCAGTACTATAATAACTAAGGACATAAACCCCTCTGACAGAGCAGGACAGATTTTCTAAGCAGAAAGTAGACCAAAAAAAGCAGTGGAATTAAATAGGACTTTAGAACAAATGGGCTTAACAGACATATACAGAACATTCCAATCCAATTAAATTGAGGATATATTCTTCTCATCAGCCCATGGACCATTTTTGAAAATTAATTATATTGTAGGGCACAAATCAAATCTCTGAAAATTTTAAAAGAAGTGAAGTGTCTTTTCCAATCACCATGGAATAAAAGTAGAACTCAACTCAAACAAAAATTTTTACCCCTACATAAAGGCATGAAAACTAAAAAACCTTGTGCTGCGC
The DNA here is from genome assembly GCA_963573935.1 of Arctocebus calabarensis. Classification (NCBI taxonomy): domain Eukaryota; kingdom Metazoa; phylum Chordata; class Mammalia; order Primates; family Lorisidae; genus Arctocebus; species Arctocebus calabarensis. The sequence goes on from CAUYON010106911.1 coordinate 41,222, forward strand.
TACATCTGGGTCAAGGGAGAGATAAAGAAGGAAATACTTAGATTTCTTGAACAAAACAACTATGAAACTATAAGACATCAAAACCAGCAGGGCATTGCAAAGGTTGTTTTAAGAAGAAAATTTATTGCGTAAAAGGCCCACATTAAAAAAAACAGAAAGCCCAGTTCAACAACCTAATGAACTACCTTAAGGAGCCAGACAAGGAAGAGCAATCCAATCTCAAACCTAGCAGGAGAAAAGAAATAACCAAAATTAGATCCAAATTAAATGAAATTGAGAACAGGAGAACCATTTGGAAGATCAACAAAACAAAAAGTTGTTTTTTTGGAAAGATTAATTAAATTGATAAACCCTTGGCCAGATTAACTAAAAACCGAAAAATAAGATCTTTAATAATTTTAATCAGAAAAAGAGGAAAAACAATAGATACCACAGAGATACAAAAATCATCACTGTTTACTACAAAAACCTCTATGCCCAGAAATTTGAAAACATGGGGGAAATCGACCAATACTTGCAATCACACCACTTCCCTAAACTCAACCAGAAAGAATTGGAACTTTTCAACACACCAATGTCAAGCACCAAAATTGCAACAATAAAAAACCTTCCCAAAACAAAAAGTCCTGGATCAGATGGTTTTACACGAGAATTTTGTCAAACCTTCAAAGAGGAGTTTGTACTTACATCACAGAATGTTCTCCAAAGCATAGAGAAGGAAGGAATCCTCCCCAACACATTCTGTGAAGCAAATATTACTCCTGATACCAAAACCAGGAAAGGCCCCAACAAAAACAGAAAATTACACACCAATATCATTGATGAATATTAACACAAAAATATTCAATAATATCCTAGCAAATAGAATGCACTGCACATTAAAAACATATCATGATCAGGTGGCCTTTATCTCAGGGATGCAAGGTTAGCTAAACAAACATAAATCTATAAATGTAATTCACCACATAAATAGAAGCAAAAACAAAGACCATATGACACCCTCAATAGATGCAGAAAAAACTCTCAACAAAATTCGGTATCCTTTTCTGACAAGAACCCTTGAGACAATAGGCATAGCTGGGACATTTCTTAAACTGGTAGAGGCAATTTACAACAAACCCACAGGCAATATCATACTAAATGGAATAAAACTGAAAGTATTTCCACTTAGAACTGGAACAAGACAAGGATGCCACTATCACCATTGCTATTCCTCACAGTGTTGGAAGTTCTAGACAATGCAATCAGGCAAGAGAAGGATATACAGGGTGTTTAAATGGGGACAAAAGAGGTCAAACTCTTGCTGTTTGTTGATGATATCTTGTACTTAGAAAACCCAAGGAATTCAACCACAGGGCTCCTGGAAGTGACCAAGGAATAGAGCAAAGCTCTAGAATACCAAATCAATGTCTACA